>JASAMW010007677.1:0-13407 GCA_030247985.1 Epsilonema sp. ZAB3_2
GTACATATGTATTCATGTCGTACATATGTAGCTGAACGTTGCGCACAGTACAGCATCATGTTAGGTACAGTAGGTATAGGAAGGGAGGAATGAGATAAAAAGTACAGAATGGTGCAGGACGTTCTCAACTCTTACGCACAGCCAGCAATCAAAAGGCACTCGTACTTGCCTTTGTTAGCTTTGTCATTATGGTCCCACATTATCTTCCTCCGACGAATTTGCTAAAATATACATTGCCTAATCATGAGCTTTGAATATACCCACACACGCGTGTCTACTGTCTACTGTATCGTACGTACGTATACACCCTGTGAGTGTGAGTGACGTGACGCACTGAGGCCTGTGACTAAATTGAGCTGCATATCTGCCGTTCCTGCGCTCTTTGTTGTGGCATATTCAGTGCAAGTCTTGCGCTTTCAAGCAAAAAATGATGGCCAAAAGTGACGGCCATCTTCCCTTGTCAATAAAAATTGGCATCATTCGGTACAAACTGTACGTAATGGATTGCTGGCCTAAAAAAATGCTCAATTAACCCTCCCGGTCCGTCCATCCTGCTTCTTAGTCCACTCTTTCTCCAAAACCGAAGCCAAACTCATTCCGATCCCCCTCACCCTGTCCGGAGACAGCCTCGACCATGGAGAAGTGTAGAGGGATGATAAGAAAAGTAGTAGGGTACGGCAGAGGTACTAGCATATTCAAACATTTCCTATAGAGAAGGCATGTAAACGTGATGTGTATCATGGTGACAAAAAAGTCAGCTGTCTCATAGATGATGTTTCATAGATCATGGATGGAGAGTTCAACATGTCCATGCCCATATTCAGTCCAACAATTGCACGGACGAAAGTTATTGACTTCTCCGATGCAGTCTACACCTTCGAAAGAGCCTTTGTCACCAAATTTCCACAAGTCACAACATTTTCCATCTGGTCCATATTTGGCTACGGCTGGGAGGCTTGGATTCTAATCGTTTCCACCATCTTTATCATTGGAGTGATCTCAACCGCCATCACATTTTGTCAGCACTCGTATAGCAATGACAACAATTCTCAATTGATCAGAAGAAAGAAGAAGCTGCGGAGCGTCCGACACCAATCTGGTCTGATGCTCAGAGAGACACTTGACGTGGGAAGCCTATTCACAAATCAGGGCATTGCAAGCAGAAACTTCAGCTTGGCTCTCTGCATTCTTTTCAGCATATGGAGCTTGTGCTGTGTGGTGCTAGCTGGAACGTTCTCCAGTCATATCCTAGTGTCAGCTCTGGGTCAACAGTGGAATGCACCATTTCACGACATGCCATCCATGGCCCACTGCATTCAGCTAAGGCGATGTCGCTTTATGGCCGCCTCGAAATCAGCGTCATTCTTTGAACGCCTTGCAATAGCAACTGATGAGCCCTATGTAAGCCTAAGGAATGCGTTCATAGTAAACCCAGTGTTGGAGGAGCCGAATCGGACGCAGTTACTAGAGTACATCGTTGGCAATGGAACTCTCCATATCACAAAGTACTCGACCTATGCAGCTTTTGCTGCGGAACTTCAACAGCATCCAGACTGCCAGCTGGACTACATCCTTGATGGCTACACTGATTACGCCACTATTCCTATTCGTAAAAGAAGCAACCTCGTTCCTCGAATAAACAAAGCCATTAGAGCTCTGCAGGAGAACGGGGTGGTGACTGCACTAATGGATAAATACATAGGGCGGCACATACAGCTGCAAGCATTGTGCAAGACCAAACGAATGACATCGAAGCCAATGGGTGTCAACGTTTTCGTTGGATTGTTTTTAGTCGGAGGCATGGGTTCCTTGTTGAGCTTGTTTGCTCTTGTACTGGAAGCCATTGTGCGCTATGTGAAGCGAAACGTCAGCAGCGCAATGAAGCAGTCAATGTCATTATTTTATCCTTATTAGTTTTTTCTGTGAAAAAGAATGAGATTTTTGGAATGAAATAGAACACCGTACCGTTAATCTTCCTAAATGAATTAGTTTTTTTATGCGCACACACATGCCAGGCGCACTGTATGCCACTGGTATGATTGATTCATTGCTGTACGGTTTGCTTGACTTGCATACTGCCCCGTTTTGCTCCGTCCGAATAAAGATGAAAGAGAGTGACGACGCCAATCTTTCGCAGCCTATCAGAGTTGGCATCATCAGGTACAAGCCATATGTGATGGATTGCTGGCCTGATGACGTGGATTGCGAATCTCCCGGTTTGTCCATTGAGCTCCTTCAAGAAATCTGCCCCCTTACCAAAATTGAATGCCAACTGATAACAGTTAACCACACCATGTTTGGAGACAACCTCAACAATGGAGAGTGGAGAGGAATCATCAGAGAGGTATAAAAGAGCTCTAACGTACCGTACATACCGCACTTGCGCTTCAAGAATTGGTACAGTATGAGCTTGGAGCTTGGACAAAGTTGGAAAATAAATTTTCAGATAATGGATGGAGACTTTCACATTTCGATGCCCCTTTTCAGCCCCACAACTGAACGGGGTAAGGTTGTCGACTTCACAGATCCAGTCTACACCTACGAAAGGGCTTTTATCACCAGATTTCCGGAGCCCACAGCGTTTTCTCTCTGGTCTATATTCAGTTATGGCTGGAGAACCTGGCTTCTCATCATTTCCACCATCTTCATTATCGGAATAATCTCAACCGCCATTACATATTGTCATCAGTCATTCAGCAATGACATCAATTCTCAGTTGAACAGAAGAAGGAAGAAGCAGCGGAGTGTCCGACACCAATCTAGTCTGATGCTTAGAGAGACACTTGATGTGGGAAGCCTATTCACATATCAGGGCATTGCAAGCAGAAACTTCAGCTTGGCTCTCTGCATTCTCTTCAGTATATGGAGCTTGTGCTGTGTGGTGTTAGCTGGAACGTATTCCAGTCACATTATCGTAGCAGCTCTGAGTAAGCAGTGGAATGCACCATTTCACGATATGTTATCCATGGCCCAGTGCATCCAGCAAAAGCAGTGTCGATTTATGGCCCCCTCAAAGTCGGCTGCATTCTTTGAACGACTAGCTATGGCAAAGGATGAGCCCTATATCACCTTGATGAAGGCGTTCAAAGCAAACCCAGTGTTGGAGGAACCGAATCGAACAAAGCTATTGCAGTACATCATTGGTAATCGAAGTCTTCACATCACAAAGTACTCAACCAATCCAGCTTTTGCTTCGGAGCTTCAACAGCATCCAGACTGCCAGCTGGACTACATCCTTGATGGCTACACTGATTACGCCTGTGTTCCAGTGCGCAAGGGTAGCAGCCTCGTTCCCCCAATAAACAAAGCCATTCGAGCTCTGCAGGAGAAACGGCAGCGGTGCAGTGCGCTGATGGAAAAATACATTGGGCGGCACATACAGCTGCAAGCATTGTGCAAGACCAAACGATTGACCTCGGAGCCCATGGGTGTCAATGTTTTCATTGGATTGTTCCTAGTCGGAGGCATAGGATCTCTTTTGAGCTTGTTTGCTCTGACACTGGAAGCCGTCATGTGTTATACGAAGCAAAATTTGAGAAACACAAACAGTACAGTGTTCTAGCAACCATAATTATCTATGACAAAAAAGATACGATGAAATAGGACACCATTCATTTTCCGCAATTCAATCCCCACGTGCGGGCTTGTTTGCTTTTTGTGCAGTCATTCGGCTGATTTTGTTGCGTTATTCAAAATTTCCAAACTGTGTGATACAGTACCTTTTTCTGTGATAAGATAGGCAGAAAATTACTTTTCTGATTGTTCTAATGATGCGCAATCTCATCAAGTTTGGTATTCTTCGCGTCAAGCCGGACGTCATGGACTGCTGGCCTGAAGAGATGGACTGGCGGAGTTTGGGGATCTTCCATTTGAACTCATGTCGAGAGATTTGTGAACTTGTCAACGCTGAGTGCACATTGATAGAAGCAAATCATTACAATGTTCAGCGCAGACAAAAAATAAGCTGGAAAATGGAAAGGCATGATGCAGACAGTACTTTAACGTAAAGATACGTTACGTCAAGTTACGATAACAGGAGAGACTATGCCAGCTCGTATTGGCTCGTGTTCCATGCTACGGCCGTTTTTGGTCCCTGGGGGCACCCTAGAATCGGGGCCCAGATTCTCATCGAAATAAGATAAAAGGGGGGGGCCCCGTCTGTGAAAAAAGGAAGAAAAGAAAACGAAAAGAAAGACCTCTCTATTTTTGCAAGCATTTTATAGGGGCCGCCGATTGGGGGCTCCGGGGCCCCCCATTGGGACCAAAACGGCCGTAGCATGGAACACGAAGCCAATACGAGCTGGCATAGTCTCTCCTGTTATGTAGTCTTGGTTATAGTCCCGTAACATACGTATTAGCCTAATTTACAGTTTAGCCATGGGAAAGCCCAGACAGAGCCTGCCTGTTTCCACATAGATAACTGGATGGTGAGTATGACATCTCCATGCCTGCATTCAGTCCAACACCTGCAAGACAACAGGTGGTGGCTTTCTTTCTGATACAATTTACACTGATCGACGAGTGTTTGTCAGCAAGTTTCCAGAAGCCAGCTCTTTTTCCATCTGGTCCATCTTCGGTTTTGGCTGGAGAGCCTGGCTTCTCATTATCGCCACAATTTTCGGCATTGGTCTACTCAACTGTCATTACCACTCTTCAGTGCACAACCTTTGATGATCGCACCGAGAGATACTGAAGAGACGCAGGCTCAGAAAGCGAAAGAAGCAAACGCTGGCACATCATTCCAGTAAGCTGCTGAGACACACCTACGACGCAGCGAGTCTGTTCACTGATCAGGGGATTAGCTTTAAAGAACCATTACAGCTGGTCCTGCTGCATTCTATTCGGTGTATGGAGTCTGTGCTGTGCTGTGTCACCTGTACCTTTTCCAGTCACATATTGGTGGCAGCTCTAGGCAAGAAGTGGATCAAACCATTTCATGATGTGCCCTCAATGGCAAAATGCATCCAAGAGAAACGGTGTCTCTTCCTCATCATGCAAATCAACTGCATTTTTTGAGACCGTAGAAGATGCGTCAGATGGGCCGTATGCTGAGTTGAAAAGGGCATTCGAATTGAATCCCTATGTGGAAGAGAAAAGATCAGAAGAGGATATCGAAAGCCGTCAATCGGCAATCGCACCATCCATGTAGTGAAAAAGACTGCGTCAAGTGCACAGCTAGCTCAGGAACTGAAGGAATTTCCGAACTGTCAGCTGGACTTCATAACTGACCAATTCGTTGACTATATAACCATGGCACTGCCAAAGAAAAGTTCGCTAATAGAGCCCATCAACAGGGCTCTACAATCACTGCAGGAGAACGGAATGATAAAAGCACTTCATTCCAAGTATTCGGGTCGCTATATTGAACTCCATGAGAAGAGATGCAGACCGAAAGGAATGGTTTCAGAGCCGATGGACTTCACCATTTTCATGGGGTTGTTTTTGGTTGGTGGCTTCGGCGCACTTCTGAGCTTCCTGGTATTCACAGTAGAAACTACTGTTGGCATTGTGAAGCGAAAGCTAACTCATATTATCCATTTGCCAGGTCGTCTACTATTTCAACCATGAACAAAGGCGCCTATCGTGACAGACAATTATGGCCATTCAATAAAAAATGAAATGAAGAAATCATCAATTCAAAGAGTACCACCCACCTACAAACAATCAAATCAAACAGCAAACACTGCAAGCAGTTTGATCAAGCGAGAATTTTCGAAGAGGAACTATTCTTCACCTCTTTGTCGCAACCACTCACTGAGAACAGAAGAGAGAAATTATGGAGCAAGTTGTTAGAAATGCCACTGACCTACTCAAAGTTGGTATTATTCGAATCAAACCAGAAGTTATGGACTGTTGGTCAACTGAGTTGGATTGTCCAGATCCAGGACTATCCATTGAGTTACTAAACGAGATGTGCCATGTAATGGAAATCCAGTGCGAGCTGATAAATGTGACTCACTCAATGTTTGGAGACAATCTTACAGGAGAGTGGAGAGGAATGATCAGACAGGTAATAATATGTGTCATAAATACCAGATCGATAAATAATGATCACGAATCATTTGAAAGAGTAATATTGTAGATAATGGATGGGGAATTTGACATTTCCATGCCAGTTTTCAGTCCAACTGCTGCCAGAAGCGCAGTGGTGGACTTCTCAGACACATGGTACACTGGCCAGATTGCATATGTCACCAAGTTTCCACCACCCATCACATTTTCTCTTTGGTCAATCTTCGGCTTCAGCTGGGAAGCATGGATTCTGATTGTCAGCACCATCATCCTCATTGGTCTCATTTCTGCCGCAGTGACAAATTTTCATCATTACTGCATACTAGGGCAAGCAGGTGAAGATCACACAAAGCAGAGGGAGGCAGATAAGAGAAAGAGGCAGCGTTCACTGCAATATCACAGCAAGAAACTGCTACGAGAGACGTTGGACGTTGGAGGACTGCTCACCAATCAAGGAGTAGCCAGCAGAAACTTCAGCTTGGCCCTCTGTGTTCTCTTTGGGGTGTGGAGTTTGTGCTGCGTGGTGTTGGCTGGAATATTTTCCAGTCAAATTATCGCGTCTTCACTGGCAAAGAAGTGGGCAATGCCCTTTCACGATGTGTTCTCCTTGGCTCAGTGCATCAAAATGAAACGATGCCAGCTTTGGACTTTTTCTAAATCCAGCGCAGTCTTTGAAAAAATTTACAAAGCACAGGGAGGACCGAACGTCAAATTAAGGGAAGCATTGGCAGTCAATCCAACGGTAGAAGAGCCAGATCCGGATAAGTTCTGGAAGGCCATGCTTAGCAATAATAGCACTGGACGTCATATTGTCAAAGCGTCCTCCTACGCCAATGAGGTTTCCACTGAACTTCAAGAGTATTCAAATTGTCAGCTGGATTTTGTGTTGGACAAAGACATTGAACACGTCACCATGCCTATTCGCAAGGGCAGCGGTATCACCGATCGCGTTAATGACGCTCTAAGAATAGTACGAGAGACCGGACTTCTTGACAAACTGATGTCCAAGTACGCTGGCAGGCATATTCAAAACGAGCAGCAGCTGTGCAAACCAAAAGGAGTGATGGAGTCCAAACGCATGGGTCTCAATGTTTTCACTGGATTGTTCCTGGTCGTTGGCATTGGTTTGACACTCAGTCTCCTTGTGTTTCTAGTGGAAGCCATGGTAGAACATACGAAGCAAAATATCTCAGAAACGATCAACTTGTCATTCGATAGATCGAGGAAAATCACATAGTAAATGTGCGTAGACTGGTGCGAAGTACGAACAAAACAAGATGCTTCATTTTTCTGGAAAACTATTAGGTGTCATCACACACAAGGGTAAGTAAGGGTGGTCGGTCGGTCGAAGCCAAAAAGCATTTTACAAAATGAGGCGTCAAGGAAGACATTTAGTGGTGAACAAAATGATGGTAGCATTGTGAGGAACAGCTTTCTATCGTTCAAAGGAAAGCTGTAAAAATTCAGAGTTTACATAGGAATTGGAAGAAACAAAAAGCGAACACAATAAAAGTTCGTCAACTTTACGCTAGCGCAACCTGCCGCCTTGCAAAATGTCCTTCCAGTGTCGTGTCACTAGACGTTGACGACATTTTTCGCATTATGTCAGGACAGATCAAAATTGGAATTATTCGCTACAAACCTTATGTAATGGAATGCTGGCCAACCAAGACGCATTGTCCAGCGCCAGGATTGTCTATTGAACTCCTTCTAGAGATGTGCCATCTAATAAAGTCCAAGTGTAAGCTGATTGAGGTGAATCACACAATGTTTGGGGATAACCTTGATGGGGAATGGAGAGGAATGATTAGACAGGTAGGCTACTGCATGAGCAAGGAGCAACAGTACTACACCATCTCATGCAGGATTCCTTATCCATAACCAGGTAAGAGCGCTATTGCAGATAATGGATGGAGAATTTGACATGGCCATGCCTGTCTTTCACCCAACAACTGCACGAAGCTCAGTGGTAGACTTCTCGCATCCTGTATACACGGAAAAGAATGCTTTCATCAGCAAATTTCCACCTTCCAGTACATTCTCCATTTGGTCGGTTTTTGGTTTCGGTTGGAAAGCGTGGATTCTCATCGTCACTGCCATTTGCATGGTAGGCCTGGTTTCAACATCAGTGACAGCATCCTTCCAGCGCATTGTCGACCAGAGGAACAACGGTGCAGCTTCAATGCAAACAGGCAAAAGAAAAAAGAAGCGCAGCGCTCGATATCACTCCAAGAAACTGCTGAAGGAAACCCTTGATGCTGGAAGTCTGTTCACCAATCAGGGGATTGCAAACAGGAACTTCAGTTTAGCTCTGTGTGTTCTGTTTGGAGTATGGAGTTTGTGCTGTGTGGTGTTGGCTGGCATATTTTCCAGTCACATCCTGGTGGCAGCTTTAGCAAAGGAATGGACCAAGCCGTTCACCGATGTGTCATCCATGGCCCAGTGCATCAAGGAGAAGCGATGCAAATTTCTGACGCTGTCCAAGTCTGAATCATTCTTCGAGCGACTGCCAAACGCCACGGATGAAGCCTACGTACAGCTGAAAGAGGCATTTGCAGTGAACCAAGTCCTGGAAGAACCAGATAAGAAAAAGCTCATGGCTGCCATCCTACGCAATGAATCGGCCCACGTGATCAAGAGTTCCGCTTTCGGCAGTGAATTTTCCACAGAGTTGCAAGAATATCAGCACTGCCAGTTGGACTATGTACTGGACGATTTCACCGACTACATCACTCTACCCATCCGGAAGGGAAGCAACTTCACTGCCCAAATAAACGGGGCTATCCGATCATTGCAAGAGATCGGCATTGTGGTAAAGCTTATGTCCAAGTACGTCGGGCGTCATATTCAAAATCATGAGCACATATGCAAACCAAAAGAGCTGGACTCTGAGCCGATGGGCTTGATGGTGTTCAGTGGATTATTGCTGGTGTGCGGTATTGGTGTGCTACTTGGTCTTATGGTACTGGTCCTGGAGGCCATCGTTCGCTATGATTATGTGAAGGGGAAAATACGTGACGCTTTGAGATCGATAGTTGATTGATACGTAAAAAATTTGCTTATTTGTGCTTGGAAAAGAAAGATTGATTATGTGATTTGATGTGTGCTTGGAAAAAAGATTGATTGATTGAAAAATTTGCATATTTGGACAGAAATAAAAGCTGAACAGACGTGACTTCTTGTCTGGTCACTGGGATTTGGGTATGTACAGGGTGGTTTTTTCGGTGATACGATTTTGACTGCCAATTTCAACAGGTTATCCTGCACCGAATTCGCTCAAATTTTGCCCACATAGTCCCGAGCGTTTACCATTTAGCCCTTTGCGGCCGTTCCGTCACGTATATGTGCCGGACCCCATCGCCCGGTTTTCGGCGTAATTTTTTCAAAATCTCCCCTAATTTTCGTACTTTCGCGCGCCTTTTTTTGACACTATCGCCTATGCTGGTTTTGGCCATATCGCGAACAGCATATCGCCGAATTTTTCTATCGGCGATCTGAATCGGCGATGAGGTTTTTGATTTATGCGATACAGTCGGCGATTTGGTATGACCAATTAAATCGCTGATTTGGTGACTGAGTTGTGTAGCAATAGCGATAGTGGCGATTGCAGCCGAGCTGTTTTGATAGGCAAATTTCGCGATCCACTAATATCGCCAATGTTGCGATCTGCAAAACCACTTATATATCACCACCTTTGCGATCTGCAAAACTGACTGAGATGAATAACATGACACAATAATTTGTGAATGAACCCTCAAATTTGATGTGTACAAGGGGCCTCATTAAATGTATTTGTTTGTCTGGCGTTGTAGCTCAGTGGTAAAGGTGAGATGTTGCCAATCCTCTGATCGGTTTTCGATTCCTTGGAATGACCAGTATTTTTTTATTTTTATTTCTTTGTGTATGAATCGCGATGTAGGCGATAAGACATGCATTTTTTATGGCGGGTGCACAAGTATTGACCATGCCCCTAGTATTTTTTTATTAATATTTCTTTGTTTATGAATCACGACGTAGGCGATATGACATGCATTTTTTTATGGCGGGTGCACAACTATTGACCATGCCCCATTGGTTGTGAAAGTGCCATCTCTCATTTGGTGAAACATTTTTTTATGGCGGGTGCACAACAATTTGACTTGGCGTAAAAGTAGCATCAAGTCATGACCTTAATTAGTCATTGGCGAACCATAAAAATTTTCATGGGTACACGATTTCAACAGGCGATAATGAACAGGTTCAGGTGCTATCGCGCATTCTCTAGGCGATCCATACAAAAACATGAAAAATCGGCGCGATAATTTCGATTGACTCATATCGCGCAAAATTTTTGTTGCGTCGCCTAACCCGTGGTCCATACAAATTTGGTTTATGCGCGATATGACCAAAATAGTCATCGGCGAACCATACAAATTTTCATGGGTGCGCGATTTCAACAGGCGATAATGGACAGGTTCAGCCGCTATCGCGCATTCTCTAGGCGATCCATACAAAAACATGAAAAATCGGCGATCTAATTTGGCGATAATGCGCGCGATACTGGCGCGATACGTACTAAGTGCCCGCGATTGGGTTTTTCCAAAATTAGAAATCGCACGTACTAAAGCAGTTTTCAACTCGCGATGAGGAAAATTCAAAAATTGCGTGAAATTAAAAAGTTGACTCGCGAGAGACAAAAGTAGCGCGCGATGACACAGATTTTGCGTCAAAAATCTTACGCGATATGCTTAGGCCGCAAAGGGTTAGTTGGTAAAAATTTCGATTTAAAACCCTGCACTGGTAGTGAGAAACACAGCAGAGAAGATGATATCACAATTTTTCAACATTTTCACCATAATTTTCCACTACTGCTAAATTGTTTGTCAAAATTTCGGAAACCATGACAAATGGCAATACTGTTGCATTTTTTCAAACGGTAAGCGACTTTTTAGACCCTTTCCGTCTTGGAACCCCCAGAAAGAATGTCAGGAGCCATCAAATCTGGTGATTGTGGCTTATCAGCTGAAGATGCAGCACTGATGAGGCATGAGCAGGACTATTGAGAAATGAGACAATCTCCAAGCAATGCCACCAACACTGTCAACGCTTTTTGACTGTTTAGGGCTTAGGTTTCATCTTGCTGAAACTATTTTGCCCTTAGGAAGGAGCATTGGGCTCCAAAAAGACGCTTCCAATCAAATGGCAGCAAAAAGTGCATTGAAAAAGCTCAAATTGTAGGTTTGAAAGGAAGGGGGTAATTCTCACTAGCAGTGCAGGGTTTTAACTCGAAATTTTTACCAAGTAAATGGTAAACGCTCGGGAATATGTGGGCAAAATTTGAGCAAAATCGGTGCCAGATAACCTGTTGAAATTGGCGGTCAAAATCGTATCACCGAAAAAACCACCCTGTATGTATGCGTTTGTGTGCGTTCAACATTGGATCATAATTTCGTCCTATTCGTGTTGTAACTTTGTCGAAATCAATAATCAATGCACCAAAAATCAATAATCCTGTATTCCTATTTCGCAATTATCCACGCTAGACCCAACCCTAAGTGATCGCACGAGGGACAGCAGGCTCTCGAAGCGAAAGAATAATTACGGTAGCCTACGTACGTGGTAAAAACGAAGTCGACAAAGCGCGCAGCGAGCAGAGGAAGAAACGAAAAAGCGCGCGCTTTGTCGTCTTCGTTTTTACCACGTACGTAGGCTACCGTAATTATTCTTTCGCTTCGAGAGCCTGCTGTCCCTCGTGCGGCCACGAGGGTTGGGTCTAGCGTGGATTGATTTTTGTATGTTACTTTAAAGTAAAACCAGAATTGCTGGGACCCATGCATTATTTATCTCGAGAACTACGCGACGTAGAGCAAAGCGGTCAAAACTTCCACGGATAACTTTAGCTCGCCTCTCCAATAAAAAAAAACCATTTGTCTCCAGCTGCTTTCAGTGTCGAGATCTCGCCGATTTCCTTCAGTACTAAAATCGCCAAATTGGGCGTGGACCATTAGGCAATTCTAAAACTCGCAAACGCCCAAAAAATCAAAAGTGGTAGAACATATGCATACGTCATGAAAACAATAAAAATGGGCATCGGGCGTACAGGGTCGTGGGGTGTCGCGGTTTGCGTGGTTTAGCGTCTGCCAAATGGTGACACGATTTTAGTACTGAAGGAAATCGGCGAGATCTCGACATTGAGATCGAATAGAATCGAATAGAATCAGATAGAATCAATCGGTTTTTTTATTGGAGAGGCGAGCTAAAGTTATCCGTGGAAGTTTTGACCGCTTTGCTCTACGTCGCGTAGTTCTCGAGATAAATAATGCATGGGTCCCAGCAATTCTGGTTTTACTTTAGTTTGAATTGAAGAGAGCAAAGAAAGAGTGTTTACCTTTGATATTTCTGCCTGGAAAACCTGCAGGTCGCTGGAGCGGTCACTGGATGCGGCTGCTTGAACGCGATGTCATATACCGTATTTACCTGTGCATAGCCCCCCCCCCCCCTATGCATAGCCCCCCTATGCATAGCCCCATATTGGCAAAACATAAAAAATGCCCAATGCATAACCCCCCCCCCCCCTATGCATAGCCCCCCTATGCATAGCCCCAGCCCCATATTGGCAAAACATAACAAAATGACCCATGCATAGCCCCCCCCCCCCCCCCCTTATGCATAGCCCCTTATATTGGCAATACATAAAAAATGACCCATGCATAGCCCCATATGAATTGTACATTTCCTGAAGCTACCTATATAAGCTGGTCATATGCTACCCCTAGCCACTCCCACACCAAGCTAGCTGCCTATAAGCCTGCTTGGGGGTGTATTGTACTTTGAATAACCCTGGTTTGACCTCAATTATGCCCTAAAACACGAGCTTTAGACTTAAAAAATATGCATCTACGCACCTCTCAATTAAATATAAAAAATGTCCCATGCATAGCCCCCCTATGCATAGCCCCATATAGGACCTCTCAATTTTTGCATAGCCCGGGGCTATGCACAGGTAAATACGGTACGCTGACGATGTTTGGACTAGACTGGATTCCCTGTCCCACGATTTTGACATCGGAAAACTAAACCATAAAGTACAGAAGCTTTTACAAAATATTGACACCGTATATTTAGATACCTATGCGCAAAGAAAGGAAATCGACGGCAGATAATCACCGCACCGATACAGTTCGGATCGGCGTTTGTTTGCCTGCCGTTTGGGTTTTGTTGCTATTTGTATTATACTGTATTGTATTGATGAATTTGCAGCTACGGCTGCAGTTAGCAGGAGAACGTAAGTTGTGATTTCGCGCGCATTAGGTTACCAAAATATACAAAGAAAGAAAGAAAAAGAAAGCAACGATACGAGGAGGAGAGCACAGTACAGCACAGCAAGCAGAACCAGACGAATCCAAATCCAAATTA
>JASAMW010007678.1:0-33964 GCA_030247985.1 Epsilonema sp. ZAB3_2
TTGCACACATTTTCTCTCCGCCTTGAGTTGCAAAGTGGTTTGCACTTTTGCCTGGACGGCTTTAGATCGTATGTAGGGAAGTTTGTTTGCGGAAGTTTGCAAACTTTTTCGAAGTTGGGATGGGAATATTTGGCGTACTGTGATAGAATTAGGATTGGGTAAACTCATGAGTATGATGTTTCAGTAAATTTTTAAAAGGGGTAAACTCGTGAGTTTTTTCACCGGTGAACATGCGTAAAGAATTGGCAAGCCCGTGCAGGTGATGTTTCAAATACTTTTTGGAAATGCGTAGGATTCTGGAAAACTCGTGAGTATGATGTTTCAAATACCTCTGTGCAAATGCCTATAATTTTGTAAACTGGTTGTCGTTAGTATGCTGTTTTTACTTTGTAACCTCCTTGAAAATGCGTAAAATTGGGCAAACTCGTGAGTATGATGTTTCATTCTTGGCTGAAACAGTGTGCAGTTCTTTTCGTAAATTTGCGTTGTAAAGAAATCCATCTTCTTACTTTTCAGGTGACGCCAATAATGTGTCAATAACCCTGACTGCCACTGTACCTGTAACTGAAGCAAGGCCCGGCTGTTCAAACGATCCAGTTTCCTCGCTCATCCCCGAGGGGGCGCTGATATCGCCTCAAAGCTCTTCTCCTCCCGCTCTGATTGGTGAAGATGTATGCGTGGCTCCGCCCCCTCCCAGCTCCTCGGGCACTCATTGGCTGCTTCGCTCGCCTATTACAACAGCGACATCTAGCGGCGAAGGAGGAAAACTAAAAATTTCACAGGAAGAGGAGCGGAGACAGGAGAAGCAACTGTTTTCCCCCCCCCCTTATTGATTCCTGCTGGTTACTCGGCGGGGAAATATTTGTGCGCGAAATGCGGCAAGCTGTTCAAGACAACGAGTTTACAAAATTATAGGCATTTGCACAGAGGTATTTGAAACATCATACCTCACGAGTTTTCCTGAATCTCCGCTTCTCCATATTTTATTTGATACATCACCGGTCGGGGCTTGCCCTTTCTTTCGCATTTTCCCTCAGTTGAAAAAAAAAATTACCCATTAAAAATTTTCAAACATCATACTCATGAGTTTACCCAATCCAATTCATCAAGTACGCCAAATATTCCCATCCCAACTTCAAAAGTTTGCAAACTTCCGCAAAAAATTCCAAAATCAAAGCCGTCCAGGCAAAAGTGCAAACCACTTGCAGCTCAAAAAGGCAAGAAAATGGTAATGGGCAAATGTAGAGAGTTTCATTCTTGGCTAAAAGGTGCAGTTCTTTTCGATTTTTTCTTGCTTAAAAAATCCATCTTCTTACTTTTCAACGCCAAATCAAAACCCACGCCATACCTAAAAGCAAGGCCCGGCTTAAAATCCAGTTCCTCGCTCATCCCCAGCGCCGCAATCGCCTAAACTCCTCCTTCGCAAAAAGCGGCTCGCCCCTCCCAGCTCCTCAAGCGCTCTCGCCAAAAAAAACCACAAAAAAAAAAAAACTGATTCCTGCTGGTTACTCGGCGGGGAAAAATATTTGTGCGCGAAATGCGGCAAGCTGTTCAAGACAACCCGCTCTTTATATGCGCACATTCGCCGGATTCACGCTGCTGCGCCGGTGGCGCAGGCGGTAGGCAGCGCGTCGGGCAATGGCGGAGGAGCAGGGCGGATCGAATCTCGCGTGGAACGACAGGAATCTTTATCTTGTAAGCGTTTGCTGAAGCATCAAAGTTACGAGTTGGTATGCTATGCTTTGCGCAAACCAATGCAGTATGGTATTGTGGGGGTAAACCCGGACGCATTGAGGGAAAACCTACTGCTGTATGGGCACCCTACTAAAAAACCAGTCCGAGAGAGGGGCGCAGTGGAGGGAGGAGATGGGGAACAAAATAGCCGCAAAGGAATAGTAATTAGGTGTCCGCTGGTTGACTACAGTAGGCAGAGGAAACACTAACAAAGACCAGTGCAGGGGGTACAATAATAGACACTGATTTCATCTTTCTTGTGTCGTCTCACCTCGTTTGTCTTCTGGCTTTTTGCGAAGTTTTACCTGTTTTTATCATGGCTGAAAATCTGTGTCGTCTGGAGATTACCGAAGTGAATCTTCCCACTCAATATAGACTGAGATAGATTAAGCTAAGTCGACAAATGAAAGCTTGGTTCTTAGAACAGCAGTCGCCTCTAACGACGAGCTGAAACTGTGGTTGCAGCACTTCAGCCAATCGTCAGGTCTAGGATGGATCAAACGTGACAGTGTTGGAAGCCCAACAGATACAAAAGGCCACCAAAGATAGATTGTGACCATATTATGATTTATGAAGGAAGCGCTGATTGTTCGATGTGTTTGAAAGATGGACAAATAAAAATATGCGGCACTGATGAGAGGAATGTATAGGACGAAAGACGGCAAGAAATACACAGAGTTTGCATAATGTACATAAGAAGGCGAACGATAAAAATCAGCTGATTCTATGTCTCGCTCTCCTCTGGCTGTGCGCTGACCTTTCGCGTCGCGCGCGGTAATCTACTAAACTTGCCAACGCCCTGAACTGGCTCTGAACCGTACTTTTAGTAGGGTGCCCATACAGCAGTAGGTTTTCCCTCGATGCAACCCGGACACGGGGCTAAACTCGGACACCTCTAAGCTTTTCTGAACTTGCCGATTCAGCAAATGATGAACATGGTAGCTCATTTGAAAAGAGGAGGGTTAAAGGAATCGATTGATAGAATACCTGTCTCAATCGGTCGTAATGTTGCTGAGATATAGGTACTAGTTGTCCGAGTTTACCCCACAGTATTCTACTTTGCGCGAACTCGTAGAAACGATGTTTCACCTGTTGTACTTTCTTTTAGCGAATCTCACAACTGCTACGAGCGATTCAAATTTGGACCTGAATCAAGCCCTGGAGAATTCCGACTACCTTTCCGATACGAGCGATGACTCGACAGCTGTTAGCAGAATCAAAGGATCAACGCCGCAACGAACAACTACTGCACCAACAAGCAAGAAACCTAGCACTACCTGTTGGATTTGCGGGTATCGAGCGTCTACTACGCAATATCTCAAGGCGCACATACTGCAGGACCACGATGGTAGCGCCAGCATGTGCGAGAAGTGTCAGGTCCTGCTGGGGAATCGAACCGAACTGCTGCGCCATCTGCAACTGCGCCACAAGGAAGACCTCTTCCAGTGCGATACGTGCGGAAAACAGTACTCGACTAGGAATGGCCTCAATAATCATATGCAGGTATGATGCCACTGTAAGCGGGGAAATTTTCGGATAATGCGGACAAAAATTTTGTCCGAAAAGTTTTCCCTAGATAATCCTTGTGCGCTCCGTGGTTGTGGGTGCAGATTTACTGGGATTTTCTAGCTAGGCTGCTATTATGAATGTGGACTATGATAGTTTTGCTACAGTGTTGATAGTTCGTAGTGCAGTTGCGTAAATTAGGTACGTACCCTGTGCTAGCAAGTGCTATGTACAGCCTTTTCCTGTGCTGCTCGTTCCGTTTAGCATATGCGTATAGTAGGTGAAATTTGTGTTTACTTGCGAAGCAACGCAGGTGTAAAATTTGGCAGCAGTAAAAATAGCAACAACAATGCGGTAGTAGAAATGTGACTGTCCAGGCCTCTATTGTGGGTGGAGTAGTAGGGTATAGGTAGTAGGTAAACAGGTGGACGTAACTACACTACATACATAGCTGCCTATTATTCGCTACTTGCGCTGAGAATTATGGATGGTGGCGAAGTGAACCCTCTGTTTTTTTCAGTGCGTTTTTTTTCATGGGTGACCACACCAACACCGATCAAAAAGACACTGAAAAAGTGTAAATCAGAGGGGTCAGCTCGCGACACCCAAAATTCTTAGCGTAAGTAGCGAATAATGCGTAAGTAGCGAATAATGGCATTAACGCTGCGGTGTTGGTTATGTTCGATTAGGCTGAATTCTCGGTTTGGGTAGGTTTTGGTGTTGGTTTGTAGATAAAATCTGCTCTGCATTATATATCGTTCAACACGTTTTGTTGCACAGCCACAAATCAGCTGATCGAAGGCTTATAGTATGAGGCTAATTAGCGCTGCTTGAAGCAAGTTTCCCTGGTGGGCTCGTGATTGTTCGTTGAGGCAATTTTGCTCTAAGTTATGAAGTTTTTATGTAGGTAGTGCAATATCGTGTAGTTACTGTACTTCCGCTGTGACAAAATGAGATCTGCTTAGGGGTAAACTGACTGACATCCAAACTTTCCTTTCCTTCTTTGCCATTCATGTATTTTCTACTTTACTTCCTTACTGCATGGTAGTGTAGGGAAACCCGGCCTTGCAGGGGAGAAATTCGCCCATTTTATGGCGGTTTTACCACCCCATTCAAAACATGATTCTCAACTTATTTCTTCCTCTGTTTCTTCCTCCCTCACCATATTGTAGCAACTTGGCTAAGGGGCTTCCTGATTTCCCCGTATGGGTGGACTTACCCACGTTACCCTATCCGTACTTGTGCAGCGAACGTTAAAACTAAAACGTGTTTTTTTGTGTTTCAGACCCACAGCAAACCGGTGTTCGTATGTCCCAAGTGTCCTTACGTCGGTACCACTCGCAGCAACCTCTCGCTTCATCTCAGAACTACGCATTTTCTCTCGCTTTCTGGCAAGAAACTCAGTCAAGAACATCGCTGTGCAAAGTGCAAGCAGAAATTCCCGTACAAGTCTCTGCTAGCCCGGCATATACGCCAAAGTCACTTAAAGGGGGGATGCGGCAAGGAATTTTCATGTTGAAGCCAAGGTAGATTTTTGAAATTTCCTTTCACCTATGCAGCTTTTCATGCTGAATCGATCCTATCCCTTGTGTTGTTAGGATTTACCTCATGGCAGAGAAATTCGAAAATTTACAGTGTGCATTTCGCACTGTTTTTGCACAGCTTTTTGGTGTGAAGCGCCCTTTGTAAGCGTTATTTTCTGCTAGTAGGCAAAATCGCATCGAGACAGGTGGTGGGATCGATTCAGCATGAAAAACTGCATAGGTTTTCTGAAAGAAAATGTCAAATATCTATCCTCGCCTTCGCAATGATGAAATTTTTTGCCGCATCCGCCCTTTACAGTTAAAGACCTACCAGTGCCCGTATCAAGAGTGCGCGTATTCGGCCTGCGAAAAGGGCGCTCTGCAAACGCACATACGGTGCGTGCACACGAAAGAGCACCCCTTTAAGTGCGAGGAAGATGGGTGTACGGAGGCTTTTGCAACCTCGAGTCATTTGGCCCGACACCGAAGAATGAGGCACGAGCAAATCAGGCCTCACGTATGTCCGGAGTGTGGTCGGGATTTTCCGGAGAAGCGGGATTTAAGAGCGCACATGTTCAAGGAGCACGGACAGGCGGGCGAGCGCCCCTTTAAATGCGAGGAATGTGGGGTGGGGTTTTTGAGGAAGGATCACTTGCTGGTGCATGGAAGGAAGGTGCATAAGCTGAAATAGACCTGGTCGCTGTACATTGCTCTTTGTATAGGTAATACAACTGTACGGTAATGTTTCTGCCTATTCATTTCATGCCTTGCTCTTTCGAATATTTCGTCTCAAAAATTTGTCTGACAATTGCTAGCCCGTAATTATTGCGGAAGGGGTTAAAGGGGGATATCTGTTTCCTATCTTTCTTGCGGTGGCGCATTTTGAGATTTGTACTTCACTTCTACAAAGTGTATGAGTGACAATTTTCGGAAAATGCGTTCCAATTTCGAATGATTATGATCGGGCCATCTCAACGACTGGTCCTAAAGGCATGAAATGAACAGGTCACTGCTGATTCTATGATATAATGATGTGTGTATGGGATGCTGATAGCAGGGCCTAGGAAGGGTCTGTTCAGTATACGTACAGTAAGTCTATGCGAAAAGTACTGACGGCCTGCAAACCAACACAATGCACTTTGTTCTCAAAGGGAAAGAAAAGGGATTAGGTAAGCCCTTAGGGGCGGTTTTATGAGAGGAAAGGTGAAAGAAAGAAGTGGGGATATTTTTTGATGAATGACCTTATAATTGGCCAGACTCTTTGTGTCTGTTCTCTTGCGTATACATTCATATAACCTGTGCAATACATTGGCGTGCTACTGTGCTACTTCACAGCTACGGTACAACTTGTTCCCCTTTCTGATCGTATGGTTAGATTGTATATAGTATTGTAATTGTACATTGTGTGAAGTCAGATAAAAAGAAATTGTTTCACGATTGAGGTGTAAATTATTCTTGAAGGTTTGGGTGAAATCCCAAAATATATTTTTAAAAATTTGAAAATGCTGTTATGCTCTGCTCGATAGTATTGTGCTCGTTTATGTAAAACTCCAAAAGTCAAAAGTGCGACTCCAAAGGTCAAAATTTATGAACTAATTTTTTCGTAGATGCGTATGTAATTTCATTCTCAGTTCCTTTGTTCATGGCTCCGGAATAAAATTTTGGAGTTTTGCACTTTTTCTTTGTTTGTATTTTTGACAGGAATTACGGGTGTGATGACCAAAAGGAAAGGCTGAGACATCATGGAGGAAACTCGAACGCAGTTGAAGAAAAACCCGGAAACCACTGCCAACCCAATCTCACGGCTATTCTTCTGGTAAAATGTGCTTTAGCTCTATACCGTTGAGGGCCAACTCTCATTAGGGAAGGTTCATAAAGTACGTCACGCAAAAATGGGGGGAGGTGTTTGCAGCGAATGTTGGCGCGTTCACCAGACGTCCGTTCGTCAACCCATAGGTGTTGACGAACGGACGGATGGCAGAACTCTATGAGTTGACAACGGACGTACGGACGTCTGGTGAACGCGCCATGTGACGTTAGTGTGACGATGTGCCACTCTATGAAGCATACTAGGGGTAATGAATAATGGCCAAAGTGACGTAGGGGGAGGGGGAGATGGATGAATTTTGCGTGACGTACTTTATGAAGCTCCCATATCTTGGCAATACAAAACTCAAATGCGTAGCCCCACAAATATACTACTGGGTATAAGCTACCCCATAGCCACTCCTACATACAGGTACTGTGCCTTCTTTGGCATGTACGTACGTACGTACTGTGTTTTTACATCAAGTACGAGATTATGTGATGCCAATTTTATCGGCATTTTTGTGTTTACTTTAGCTTCGTATGTCCAGTACTGCGCGCTGGATACAAGCGGACATTGGAGCTGGAAGATTTACCAGAATGCTTGCCAGAGGATGAAGCGAAATCGCTAACGGATAAGCTGGAAAGGTATGCATTTTTCATGGAACATCAAACTTGCAAGTTCATGCGTAAACCTTCGTCGCCCTTCGAAAAGCACTGCTGGGTCAACTCGTGAGTTTGATGTTTCGCGGCTTTATTATATTGTTTCAGGTTATGGGAAGAAGAGATAGCGAAGGCGAAATCTGCCAACAGAAAGCCCAGTATGACGAAAACGCTGGCTCGCTTATTCGGCTTGCGCTTTGCGCTCTTTGGAATCGTGTTACTGTTTGAGGTATGCTCTGTCTGTATCTTACCAGCCGGGTGAACCAAAAGAGTGAAAGAACCCTTCAAAAGTGGATAGTACTGTGTGGGGTAAGTCCGGTCATAGGGTAAACCCGGCCACCTATAGTACTGAAAGGCCGTTGTTTTTTGCGTAGGTAGGTGACTGGGTTTGCCATCTTCTAGTGTTGTCAACAGTAATTACCTACTTTACCGTTTTACCGCCTGTACGGTCGCCATTTTTCGACGACGGTACTGTACTTGTTACCGTCTCTTGCTGACGGTAGCCGATTTTTACTGTACCGTCGGCGTTTTTACCCATTTACCGAGGTAATTAATTACTGTTTGTCTACTGTCGGTAAATTTACTTACTTTACCGCCACTGTAAATTTCGAAGGTTGACAACACTCACCAAAAAAACCGACCAGGTTTACCCCATAATACCCCACATACATAATTACATTTATTCTTTTGTGTACCAGGAGTGTCTAAGGATCATTCAACCGATCTTCATGGGTGGTCTCATCGCCTATTTCTCGCCGCAAACAGAAAGAACGCCCGCCGCCTACCGAAGCGCGGTGCTGAACGCGTTGGGCGTCTCGCTGTGCGCTGCGAGTTTCGCCATCTTTCACCACCCCTACTTCTACGCCGTGTGTAGGGTGGGCATGAAGATGAGGGTTGCCGCGTCTACGCTCATATATCGAAAGGTGAGACATGGAGGGTAAAGGGGACGTAATTTTGGTCAGAGGGGTAATTTGGGGTAATTTTACCCCATGTATTTGAATATACCCCACAAACCCCGATTACCCAGGGTTAGCACAAATTGGTCAATGTAGTATCTTTTGACGTACTACTAACATTGCTCAGATATTGGTTTATGATTGGTTTCTGTCTGTATGATTGTTTGTTATGTGGTTTATGTTTGTATTGCTTTTTGTAGGCCTTGAAGCTTAGCAATGGTGCACTACACAAGACGACGGTTGGACAGATTGTTACTCTACTTGCCAACGATGTGGCCAGATTCGATATGGTAAAGGTGATTCGTAGATAACGATCTCTAGACTAGAGCTTGAGAGTGTCAGATCTAAGCTGTCAAATACCGTTATTCATGTTGGTATAGTTTGCTGATGTTATTGATTGAAAAGTACGGACCAGACAGCAGATAATCTAATTTCGAGTTAGGATGTATTAGGGTACCGTGGGGTAAACCCGGACACCTAGTATTGGACACCAGCAAGCGATGGACGGATTGAGACAAGTTATTTTACCAATCGATTCCTTGAACTCTCCTCTTTCAAATGAGCTACCATGTTCGTCATTTGCTGAAGCGGCAAGTTCAGAAAAGCTTAGGTGTTCGGGTTTACCCCACAGTACCCGACAGTTTGGACCACACCAATTCAGTGGTATTCTCTTTCAGTGCGTGGTGTTTCTTCACTACGTCTGGGTGGTTCCTCTGACCCTGATTGGCTTCGTGGTTCTGCTATGGCATGAAATGGGCGTATCCTGTTTGGCTGGCTTCGGTGCAATGGCGCTGATACTACCGATACAAGCAGTGTTTGGCAAACAAATGGGAGCATGCCGGTACGGTACGGAGTTCTTTTTTCTTGTCTATCCTGACGCGTTGTTTTGCTCAGTTAGATACAGTATGTTATTTTATTTCTAAGGCGAAAAGTAGCCGTGAGATCGGACAAGCGAGTTGGCATTATGAGCGAAATTCTAAATGGCATTCGCGTGATTAAGATGTACGCTTGGGAAGGACCGTTCACAGAGCTGATCAGGGATGCGAGAAAGTAAGAGTGGGATGGGCTTATTTTATTTTATAATTGGGGATTAACCCCCTTCGTAATCCCAGGCGTCCGCCTGTCCGTAGCCACCCGGTAAACCCCGTCCGTAGACTGGGTTTAGTTTTTCCACCCCTACGGACGGGTTTTGCCGGGTGGCTACGGACAGGCGGACGCCTGGGATTACGAAGGGGGTTAAGCAGGAAATTTGAACCACATTGTACAGTTCAGGTGACCTGAACTGTACAATATACGTAGGTTACTATGGGGTAAGCCGGGCCATCCAAGCTCATTTGAAAGTGAAAAGTTCCAAGAATCGATCGAAATTAATATTTTTCTCAATTTGTCCGTTGGTTGCTGAGAAATGCAGCCCTGAAACGTAGGTGACAGGATTTCCCATGGCTGGCCGGGTTTACCCCACATTACCCTATACGGACTGGCTTTTATTCCCTTGACCAGGATTACCCCTTTACCATCATGCATTGCTATTGGGAGGGAGTACATATACGATATACGTGCCATTTTATTTTCACCGAGGTTTATCGAGGCATCATCATGCATGACTTTATTTGCAGTCGCGAAGTTCGTATGGTTCGTCGAGGCGCCATCTTTCAAGGAATGGTGATGGGCATCTTTTTCGCGACGGGGCATTTGGTGGTACTCTGTTCCGTACTTGCCTACATTCTGCTTGGAAATCCCATGAGCGCTGAAAAGGTACATACGTGTGTTTTGTTTGGTACTGCCTGAAGTGTACAAGATTTTTAGCGTGTGAAGTTGTTTTAGGTTTTCGTCGCAGCTACACTGTTCAATTCGGCCCGTCTCAGTGTCACACTCTTCCTGCCGTTTGCACTCTCGTTCTTCTTCGAAACCAGAGTCACAATCAAGAGAGTAGAGGTAATTTCTGTTGGAATACCAAGAATTTATGATTTTCATAATACTTTCACCTTCTCCGCCTCGTTGTTTCACTGCAGTTTCGCTCTTGAAACGGCATCTTTACGAGTTTGCACCCAACTGACGTCGGCTTTCGTTGTTTGTTGCAGGAGTTTTTATCACTGGAAGAAAGAGGTTCTCAGCAGAAATCAATAGCTAATGGACCGGCGACTAAAGAAGGAGAAGAGGAGCCGATGGTTCGAATGCTCAACTATACAGGAAGCTGGGATGAGGTAGGTAGAGGTGGGAACAAAGTCGACAAAATAGGGTACTGTGGGGTAAACGCGGCCGTTGGAAAATCCGCCACCTCTCAGTTTCAGGGCTACATATCTCAGTAACCCAATGGACCGGGTGAGACAAGCATGATATCAATCGATTCCTTGAAATCTCCTCATTCAAATGAGCTACTTGCTTCATCAATTATTGCTGAAACGGCACGTTCAAAGGAGCTTAGGTGGCCGGGTAGCCCCTTTTGCCGGGTTTACCCCACATTACCCTATGTATCAGTCATCATCAGCGTGTTTGCTGCGGATAACCAACACGTCGATAAACATCAAGAATGGATAAAGGGCGTATCATCAACAGATGACTTCATGGATTCTTGATGAGGACAAGCGTCCGTTATGGATTATTGATGAAGATAATGCCATGTGGCCTTTGATGCAGAATGTATTGGTGGGTGATGTGTACCAGTTTGTTATGGTTGGTTCAATTTTAGGATCAAGAAGAACCCACCTTGCAAGGCATCAATTTGGAAGCTAAATCTGGCCAGCTGATCATGGTGATTGGCCCCGTAGGCAGTGGCAAGGTAGGAAAACCACTAACGACAGACGGACATACGTTTAGTAGGGTAGTGTGGGGTAAACTCGGACACCTAGTATATCTCAGCAACCATACGACCGATTGAAACAAGTACTAGTCTACCAACCGATTTCTTGAATTCTCCTCTTTCAAATGAGCTACCATGTTCATAATTTGCTGAAACGGCAAGTTCAGAAAAGCTTAGCTGTCCGGGTTTACCCCACAGCACCCTACTTTATGAAGCTCTGCTTTGTGGTATGTTTCTTGTTTTCCTTGTTTAGTCCAGCGTCCTTTCCGCTCTGCTGGGTGAACTGGCCAATAAGGGCGGGAGTGTGACAACGGTGGGCAAAGTCGCCTACTCTCCCCAGGAGGCTTGGGTGTTCTCGGCGAGTCTCAAACAGAATATTCTCTTCGGAGTGGAATACGAGCAGAAGAAATACCAGGAAACGATTCAGGCTTGCGCATTGAAAAAGGTATGACCAAAAATATATGATTGGGGTTAGGGGAAGAATGGAGCACACAGTGGTGCGCTTCAGACGTGAACTCTGAATTCGGAGCACTAGTGGGCTACACACGTGGTGAGTAAACTCACGGACTCACGGGGAATTCCCCGTAAGTATGTGATGAAGCATAGGGAGGCCGGTGAATTCACCGTGAGTTTGAAACTCACCGTCGTGTGAACAGGTGAGAAAAATTTTGGGGTTGGGAGCAAGTGAGAATGCTCAAGACGCAAAACGAAACGTGAAGTTCAACTCGAAGTTCGAATTCACCGTGAGTTTACTCACCATGTGTGTAGCCCACTAATGATTGCCTCCTTCGTTTACACTGTGTGCTCCATTCTTCCCCTAGGCCCAATTACATATTTTTGGTAAGGGAGGAGATCGATAAATTAGTGCGCCACACACGTGGTAGTAAGCTCCCGGGGAATTCCACGTAAGTATGTGATGAAGCATAGGGAGGGCGGTGAATTCACCTGGATTTGAAACTCACCACGTGTGAACACGTTCGAGCAAAATTCGGGCGTGGGAGCAAGTGAGAATGCTCAAGACGCAAAACGAAACGTGAAGTTTCAAGCTCACCATGAGTTTACTCACCACGTGTGTAGCGCACTAATGATGTACTTGGACAAGAATGCATAAAAGGTTGGTTTGGTGGCTTTAGCTGGAGAACTAAATAGTTATGCATTTTTGGTGAAACAGGTTGAGAAACCCCATCGCTTCTCCAATTTTAGTTTGAGTAAAGGTGGACGTGAAAGAGATGGTCCGAATTACCCCCAGCTGGCCGAAATTACCCCGCTGCAAGTTTCACAAATCAAATTTTCTCAATATTTTCAAATTTCAGCATTTGGCCGGATCCGGAAAAATTCGTAAATTCGGCCAGCAAAAACTGATCTTTCACAATACGAAACCCAGCAAGTGAGCCCCGCAGCAGTGGAAACAAGAAGCTACAATTCAGCCTAATTGACGGAGTGAAACATCAAAGATCCAAGTTGACCAAAATATACCCAATTCAGCATTAGCCGGATCCGGAAAAATCCGTAAATTCGGCCTTCAAAAACTGACCCATATTATCTTTAGCAGAATTTCCTTACAATAGCCAGGAACCTTACGGTCGAGCAGAGGGCTGAAAAATGAAGCTACCATTCAACCTAATCGATGGAGTGAAACATCAAAGATCCAAGTTGACCAAAATAAAGAGTACGACCGAAATGTCCAAAATCCATTCTCGTTTGGCCTTCGGAAATATACTTTCATTTTATTCAACTAGGATCTTTTGATGTTTCACTCCATCAATTGGGTTGATGAATGAATGGTCGTTTCATTTTACCGCTTGAGTGCGGCTGTCAGACCACTATTAAGGCAAGGTTTCCCTGGTGTGTGCATTGTTCACGGACACCCTCAAAATTTCGCATTTCCTATTTGGTTCATAAATAAGTACTACAACACATGGGGAATCGAATGCAAAAAACCGCATCTCAAAATTCGCCCTCGTTGACGAGTTATACATGCCCAAACCCTCCTGGTCCCATTTTAAGGCGAAAATTACATAAAATGCATTCTTTTTAGGTTCCAGTGGACGCAGCCGGCTGAAATTTTGTACACACATACCCCCTATTGGGCCCTACCTGCAGGGAAATTTTTAGCCTTCTAGCCCTCTTCACACTGGAGTTATAGCGTTTTACACTCAATTTCCATGCAAACTGGGGCTAGATTTTTTTAGGTTATATGCCTATAGCTCATTATGTACAGTACCGCCGCTCTGAAAATTTTTATCCCTTTAGGTAACCCATTATAGTTTTTGAAAATACAAAAAGAAAAAATTCGGTAGTGGTCCATGAAAGAGAACGGTCCTCATGAATAGTGAAAAATTCAGGAAAAATTTTCCCGCCTTTTTCTATTATTCAAGATAAATGAGCAATACCACTGGAGCTTCTTCCTAAAAAGTAACCTATCTTATGTAGAATTTGATGTAGATTTCAAAAATAAAATTAGTTTTTCAAAAAAATTTAACCCCTAGCATATAATTTTGCAAAAGTAGTATATTTTTGAGATATTTTTGCGAATTTTGGGTAAGGGTTAAATTTTTTTGAAAAACTAATTTTATTTTTGAAATCTACATCAAATTCTACATAATATAGGTTACTTTTTAGGAAGAAGCTCCAGTGGTATTGCTCATTTATCTTGAATAATAGAAAAAGGCGGGAAAATTTTTCCTGAATTTTTCACTATTCATGAGGACCGTTCTCTTTCATGGACCACTACCGAATTTTTTCTTTTTGTATTTTCGAAAACTATAATGGGTTACCTAAAGGGATAAAAATTTTCAGAGCGGCCGGTACTGTATCTAATGAGCTATAGGCATATAACCTAAAAAAATCTAGCCCCAGTTTGCATGGAAATTGACTGTAAAACACCATAACTCCAGTGTGAAGAGGGCTAGAGGGCTAAAAATTTCTCTGCAGGTAGCGTCCCATAGGGGGTATGTGTGTACAAAATTTCAGCCGGCTGCGTCGACTGGAACCTAAAAAGAATCCATTTTATGTAATTTTCGCCTTAAAATGGGTCAGGAGGGTTTGCGCATCTATAACTCCTCAACGAGGACGAATTTTGAGATGCGGTTTTTTGCATTCGATTCCCCATGTGTTGTAGTACTTATTTATGAACCGAACAGGAAATGTGAAATATTGAGGGTGTCCGGCCTTCTATAGTCAGACTCTCACACGACTCAGAAACCTTGGCTTAATAGCCGAATGGCCCCCCCCCCCCCCCCCCCCCCAGTTTTTAGAAGATCAGAATCAATTTTTGATGCCCGAATTTACGGATTTCTTTCCGGATTCGGCTAAAACTCTCTGCGTCTGAGCTTGAATTGCTGGGCAAAGAATTTCGATAACTTTGAAACTTGATGTTTCAACAATTTACACACCCGCTTTCTACTTTTAGTCAGAAGGAAATATTTTTACAAATGAGAATGGATGTTGGACATTCTGATTTTTTGGCCATACTCTTTATTTTGGTCAACTTGGATCTTTGATGTTTCACTCAACCCATTATGTTGAATGGTAGTTTTATGTTCCGCTGACGCCGTCATTGAAGAGCTAGAAGCTTGGTTTGGATAGTTTTTGATGGCCGAATTTACGGATTTTCCCGGATCCGGCTGATGCTGAAAATATTGTACATTGTGGAATATTTGGAAAGTTTGATTTGTGACACTTGCAGCGGGGTAATTTGGGCCGGCCACTGGGGGTAATTCGGACCTCTGTAACTTTGCTCAATTAGGAGGGGCGATGGGGATATCTAGGAAAAACCAGAGTAGAGCAGACAAGGATGATATTGATATCATGATCACATGTTCTCTGCCTACAGGAAAAACAAGTTGGGGTGGCCCAATTGGCCCGAATACCCGACCCAAATTACCCCGCACTAACACAAATTTCAACATGGGCTCTTGATTTCAACAACATAGTTCATTGAGAGAATGCGTAGATATCCATAGTCATGTATGTACATAGATGTCAGTAGAGTAATTTCGCCAGTCAAAAGAAGCACAATAACGTGGGATAGGCTAAAGAAAAATTCTGTGTGCAAACCTGGAAAGTTGATGCTCTTGTAAACGTTTTAGTTGAGGAGCATATGACTGATAGGTTGCGACGTACGACGGCGCGAGCGACGGAGCAAAAGATCAATTTTTGATGAGCGGATTTACGGATGAACCGGATCCGCTTTTTTTCTTTTCTGAATGACATGTGGATCCTTAACTCCCTTCGTAATCCTCTTTCGCTCCAACCCCACGTTTTGAACCCAATTTTTTCTCTGAAACGCAGGGAATTATAGAAAGGGGATTTCGCAACAATTTGACTACCTGTTTTTTTTGCATTTTTTGTCTAGGATTTGCAATCTCTACCCCACGGCGATGCAAGCTTAGTGGGGGATCGGGGAGTGGCGCTCAGCGGGGGGCAGAAGGCGCGGGTGAACCTGGCTAGAGCCGTGTACAGGGAAGCGGATGTGTACTTGCTGGATGACCCGCTCAGTGCTGTGGATGCAGCAGTGAGCAGATACCTCTTTGAAAAGTAAGGGTAACTGCGTATTCGCTAGTTGCGCTTAGAGTTTTGGGTGGTCGTGAGTTCTAGTAAGGTACTGTGGAGTAAACCCGGTCGCCTAGCTCCTTTGAACTTGCTGTTGTTTCAGCAAATGACAAACCAAACAGCTTACTTGGAAGAGGAGAGTTCAAGGAATCGATTGATATAATATTTGGCTCAATCGGTCCATTGGTTGCTGAGATATGCACCCCAGAAACGTAGGTGGCCGGGTTTACCACATGGCCGGGTTTACCCCATAGCACCCTATTTACGATATGCGGTAGCACGATTGGTTTGGGCGTTGGTGACCCCGCGGTATTTGTTGAAAGTTTGGATCGGTGTCTGCGGGGTCGTCGGCGTCATTTGTTGTCAATTCTTCTTTACTCGCTCCTTTTCCGCTCCCAGATGATTGAACCAGGTCGACGACCCCGCAGACACTGAACCAAACTTTCACTAATTACCGCGGGGTCGCTATCGACCTAACCAATCGCGTTACCGCATATCGTCCATACCCCACGCTATTTCCAGGTGTATCATGGGCCACCTCAAGTCCAAAGTACGCGTCCTAGTGACTCATCAGCTGCAGTACCTGAAATACGCGGACTATGTCCTGGTACTCAAAGATGGACGGTTGGTCACCGCCGGTAACTACGACCAACTCACAAAACTGGGTGAAGAGTTCACCTCCATACTCAAGGAGACTGAGCAGAGTTTTCTCAAGAGGAAGGAGAGTATGATGGTAGGCGCGACGGGCGAAGAACCGGAGAAATTGTCGCCCCAGAAACAGAAAATACTGATGATGAAACGAAGACAGTTCTCGTTGGATCCGAAAGCTCAACAGGGCAGAGCGATGCCGCGGTAAGGGGAGCTTCACAATGGACGTCACGCAAAAATAGGGGCAGGGGGTTGGGGAGAATGGGTTAGACCCACTATATACTCTTGTTCAGAGCGTAACGTAATTTATGAACACTCCCTAAGGTCTGACGTGTCCCATTCCGTATGGCGATAGCCGGGCTCCGAAAAGGGGGGGGGGGGATAGGACCGCAGGGGAATCGAACGCGCTATCCTCGGACACAGCTGTAGACTTTAGGCACACGACCACGTGCCAGTCCAAGGACGTGAACCTTACCTAGTACGTAGGGTACTGTGGGATAAACCAGGACACGGGGTAAACCCGGACACTTAAGCTTTTCTGAACTTACCACTTCAGCAAATGATGAACATCATGGCAGCTCATTTGAAAGAGGAGAGTTCAAGGAATCGATTGTAGAATACTTGTCTCAATCGGTCTTATATGGTTGCTGAGATATACTAGGTGTCCGGGTTACCCTACAGTACCCTACGTAACACTTTTTCCATATTTTCCAGCTCTGATTCCTTCGAAATCCCCACCGTTCCTTCGCCCACCGACCTGCCGGAAGTCAAGTTCAAGCTGTCCAAAGCCCGAAAGACCTCCTCCCGCAGTCCCACTCCTTCAGAGACTGACGCGCACTCCGACGCGGGGAGTTCGGTTTCGGGAGGTGGAGGGGGTGGGGAGTGCGAAGCCTTCTTGACGCCTCGCTCCCCCCTCAGGCGCAGTCAGAGCTCGCTGCAGCGCCAGAGCGCCATAGCGGAGGCTGCGGCGCTGGCCACGGCGGTCAGTGTGGAGTCGGTGGCGAGTCTGGGATTGGTTAAAGAGGTATGTGCAGAGACAGATTTAACTCCTCCCGGATTTTATAGTCACCGACGCCAACTGGCTGTGCAACCGTTGACAACCGACATATGGGGGAGGTTGTGCAACCGTTGACGATCAACGTTATTGGAGTTGCGCAACTGACGTCAACCAGCATATGGAAATAGTTGCGCAACTCATCCATATGTTGGTTGTCAATGGTTGCACAACCAGTTTACCCCACAGTGCCCTATTTATTTATGAAGGATGATTTTGCTGGCCAAGAAGAAGAGGAGAGAACAGAAGGCGCCGTGACGTGGCGTGTCTACTGGGATTACTTCAAGCTCATGGCACCCGTGCCCATCATGCTTTTGCCTCTGGTGCTGTTCACTATCTTTACGCAGGCGTGGTACAACGTTTGCGATTGGTGGCTGAAAGTCTGGTAAGTACCGTATTTACTGGTGCATAGCCCCCAATGCATATAGCCCCCTACGTATAGCCCCGTATATTGGCAAAACATGAAGGAATGTCCAATGCGTAAACCCCCGTGCACATAGCCCCATATGTACTGTAGAATACCTGAAGCTACAGTCTGTCTGGTCAGAGAGAGTACGCTATGGGACTCAATCGTCCTGCGTAGTTTGCGCGATGTACTTCTGCTAAATAGGAGTACACGAAGCACGGACAGAAATCCGCAGTTGTGAATCTATTTTTTTTTACGCAATGCGCCTTGAATGCCATTGTGAACTCTTGCTGGCCAGACTTTAGTTGTGCTTTCTTGAAGTATGAGATAAAATTTTGCACAATTTTGGTTGCGATAGGGTACTCTGGGGTAAACCGGCCATGGAATAAACTCGGCCACCAACGCTCCTTTGAACTTGCTGTTTCAGCATGGTCCGTTGGTTGCTGAGATATTCAGTTCTGAAACTTTAGGTGGCCGGATTTTTTTCATTGCCAGGTTTACCCCATAGTTCCCTACTTGCACAGTAAGTGCGGGACTTGGGGGTTCGAGTCCAGTCCAAGCACAATGTGCAATTTTGCAGGAGAACTGGTCAGAATTTTCCAACCATTTCATCTGGTCATTATTTATCCCACGTTACCCTTCATCCTTTGCGGTGTTATGCTGTCCAATTTTTTTGAATTTGACTTTGCCTTTTCTTTGCCAGGGCGAATCGGGCCGACTTTGAAGAATTCCTAAAGACGAACGGAACCTCGAACCCCGACCTGTTCAAGCAACACTTCGGACCGAATGCGTCGGTGCAAATTCGCAAATTGGAGCTGGCCCATTGGGATCATTTGACAGCTCACGATTTTCTCAACATCTACATCGGACTCATCTTAAGTTTGGTGGTGTTCGCCGTTGTGCGTGTGCTGTGGTTTAGAACTGCGCTTACTGTGGCGTCCGTGCAGATGCATAAAAGGATGTTCGATGCGGTCATCAGGGCTCCTGTCTCATTCTTCGATAATAATCCTGTTGGTAAGTAAAGAGGAAGAATGTTTGAGCTTGTTGTTATGAAATCTTGGTTGTGCTGAGCAAAAGTGTATTGCGACATGCCGCGTTTCCTATGGCGATAGCCGGGTTCCGAAAGGAAGGGGGAGAGAAAAATCGGACCGAACGGGAATCGAACCCGCTCCTCTGTTCAAGTTGGAAAAGGGTGGATGGAATGTTTATATGTCATTGTCATTCCAAGAAGGCATAATGCTTTTTCAGGAAGAATTCTTAACCGCTTCTCCAAGGATACGGGCGTGATGGACGAGCAGCTAGCCTTTTGCTTCTTCGACTTTCTGCAGGCAAGTACCAAGAATTCATAAATTTTTACCACCGGTTTCTTTCACTGATCTATTGGTAATTACTGGTACAGTGAGGTAATTTGGGACAGGAACTATTGCATGCAGGCGTCCGAAATTATCCCGCACACCACAAGCGTGGTTTACCAAGAGTGCACAAGAAGGTTTTGAACTGTGTTACGGTGTTTATTTTTTTAGGGTATTCTTCAATTCATCGCCATCCTGATTGTGGTGGGTTTGATGAACGTTGCCGCCTTCATTCCTACCGTTCCCTTGGCCTTCGTTTTCGCGTACGTACGCCATTACTACTTGCAAAGCTCCAGGGATATCAAGAGACTCGAATCCACAAGTATGAGAGAGAAGGCTGGGTAGGGTAATGGGGGCAATTTGGGACACCCGCATAACCTTGTGGCTAGAATTTGTCTTACATTTTCATTCAATTATGATGGGTGATGGGGAACCCAGCAAATGTACTACCACTAGTCCAGCTATTGCACAAGGGTCGTTTTGATACGACGACAATCACCAATTCTCTACCGTCCCAACTGGAAATATGTTCGGGTGGCCCGAATTATCCCCCGGCCCGAATTACCCTACACTATCATGCATCAGCTTCGATAGTAATCGAGGCGAGGCTCGAACCCGCGACGTGTAGTATTCAAGACGCGCGCCCTACCACCTGCGCCACCGGCGTCCAGTACGGTTAGCAGTGAAAATTGGTGTTTTTATAGCTCGAAGCCCGGTGTATTCGCACGTGTCGGCGACGCTGAACGGTTTGAGCTCAATTCGCGCGTTTCACGCCGAGGCGGATGTACTGGACAACTACTACCAGCACCAGGTAGCTGTACAGCAGGGGTAAGTTGGGGTAAATCTGGTCATCTATGCTCTCACTAAAACGAGGCCGGATTTACCCCGGACAAGTCTCTGCATTCATAATATTTACTGGTGTCGCAAAACCACTAAAATGGCCAAATATTTTGCGATAGGATACACAACACCGGAGAAAGGTTAGTTTGGTAATGAACTGGTATAGTAATAGAACGCCGCAAATCTGTCCAAATCGACCATTTGTCCATCGCAACTCACACTTATGCATAATTTTGCCAAAGTAACCATATTCTTTGCCAGTGGTTTCTTTGGATATAAGCCACTAAATAAGTCCGTCTAGCGAGAGTTGACGCTCGCACAACACCTGAGAAAGATGATGTTTCACAGTTTGGTAATGAACCAGTTAAGGCGGCTCTGCGTATTACTTCTGTGGTTGAATGTCCCTAGAAAGCCTAACTTACTACTTAACCTATTCTTTGTCAGTGGTTTCTTTGCATGAAAGCCACTATTCGCCTTACTTGAAGAGGACGCGTTTTCTCAACCTTCTCGCAGAAAAAAGTGCAGTATTTATCAGAAGCACATCTGTAGTAGTAAATTTACACAAAATACACAACACTTGAAAGAAAAATAAAGGGAGAAAACAAAACGAAGGGTGAGGATTGAGGAAAAATAAAATAGGACAAAGACTGGTATAAACGAACGAAGGAAGATGATCTTCTTCTTCTTCTTCTTGACATTTCAGTATTTCTCATTAAGTGATTTACAACATTGGATAAAAACACGAAAGCAAACTACTGTACGCGCTAGTTGGTGGGAAGGTTGAAAAAGCGCGTCCTCTTATCGAGTCGAGTAAGGCTAATAAGTCCGTTGATAAGAAATATGATGTTTCACAGTTGGTAATTGGGGAATATTTGCACGCTAGAAATGTGTCCTATTTGTGACTACTTGAACCTACTCTTTGGCAGTGGTTTCTTTGAATGTAAGCCACTAGAAGTCCGTCTAGCGGGAGTTGCCACTCTCGCAACACCTGAGAAAGATGATGTTTCACAGTTGGTAATTGGCGAATGCTGTCTTGCTAATTGCAATAACTCTATCATTTCTTGACGGATTTGTTAACCAATTCTTTGGCAGTGGCTTATTTATGAAGCCACCAAATAAGTCGTCTAGCGATAGTTGACAGCACCTGAGAAAGATGATGTTTCACAGTTTGGTAATTGGGAATACTTGCATACTGGCGAAGTTGCCTAGAAAGGCACCCTTACTACTTAACCTACTCTTTGGCAGTGGTTTCTTTCAATGCAAGCCACTACAAGTCCGTCTAGCGGGAGTTGACGCTCATGCAACACCTGAGAAAGATGATGTTTCCCACACAGCAGAAGTTACACACCTTACATTCTGAGCACGAAAAAAGCGCGCAGACTAACAACCTTTTTTGGCAGTGGTTTCTTTTATGTAAGCCACTTCTTAGTCCATTCGGCAAGAGTTGTCTCTTTTCGCCTTAGCCCCGCTCTGCGCAATTTGTATGTATAGATGTATACTCCTGCAGAATAGCATTGCATGCAATGTGGAGAGATCTGCGAATCAGTTGCTATTTTGCGCAGCACGGGCATACGCCCAGCCGGGCAATTTTATGGCTGCTCTCTCTCTGTTTCTACCACTTAAGTGTCATGTTCCAAAGCCACTACAGTGGCCACCAAGATGGCCGCATTAGGTATTTATTTAGCCGCACAACAGACCGACCAGAGACCAGAGAAAGATGATGTTTCACGGCTTTGTAATGAACTGGTTGACTTATGAAACAATAATCCACTACACCATAGGCCGGGTAATATACCAATGGGTATATTATTACTGTGGTTCACTCTTTGGGAGTGGTTTCTTCTTGTAAGTAAGCCACCAATTAATTAAATAATTTTTGTGAATTCCCGCTAACTATTGGAGTAGGGTACCATAGGGTAAGCCCCGCCATGGTGATATCTGGCCATCATAATTTCAGCCAGCTGATCATACTTGCGTCTAAAAGGCACCACATCTTTACGCAGCTGCACAACAACAGCTGAGAAAAATGATGTTTTAGAACTGGCTGACTTCTCAATGTTATTGGACTACTACAGGGGGTTAGCTAAGTGCACTGTGAAGATTCCTAATGATAATACCTATTCTTTGGCAGTGGTTTCGTTTCGAAAAGTAAACCACTACAATAATGTGACAGTACACGGTCGATTTTCCTTTCTTCTGGTTCCTTGCCATGACCTGGCGAAACATCAAAGTCACGAGTTCGCCCAGAGATTACGAACTATTTCGTTACTCGACTATTGGAGCAGTCTGGGTGAACTCACGAGTTTGATGTTTCGGCTGGTCTTGACGCACGGCACGTGCAGTGCAGTATTTTCCTTTCTGATTTTGTTGCAGAATATTCAAACTGCGGCCTTCGCTCTCTTTCTCTCCACTTCTCGCTGGTTCGCGGTGGTTATCGATTGGCTGTGCGCTCTGTACGTGACGTGTGTGGCCTTCATCAGCATCGTTACTACATCAGGTAATAATATGATCAGGAATTCATAACACTCTCAAAAAGGTACCCGGAGGCAAATTGTTCCTCGGGCAAATTTTTATGAATTCCTGGTAATTTATTCTTCATTGTTGCTACATCGGGTAATATCATCAGGAATTCATAACACTACCAAAGGGTACGCAGGCAAATTTTTGCGAATTCCTGGTAATATGTTCATCATGCTCTTATTGGCAAAGTTCACTATATGCCTATATGGTAGAGATGGGCCGAGACTCTCGGTCTCGGTCTCGGTCTCGGAAATCTCGGTCATTTTTGGCGATCTCGGTCTCGGTCTCGGTCTCGACTTTAGAATTTTCAAATTCTCGGTCTCGGTCTCGGTCTCGCAACTTTTAGGGCCTATTTTAGGCGAGACCGAGACTAGATTGAAATCATGCTTTTACAAGCAATTTTCATGCATTTCCGCTGATTTTAGCTGCCTATCATGAAAAAATTTCCTCTGCGGTGCGATTTTAGCCATGTAATGTAGAAAATAGAAGTGAAGCATCTATTCGCCACTGTTTTCGCCATTAAAATTTTCGCAGAAAACGACCATCAGAAAAATAGAAACGAAATTACATAAGTTTTTATACCAATACTTTAGTCTCGGTCTCGGTCTCGATCTCGGTCTCGGTCTCGACAAAATTCCCTAATCTCGGTCTCGATCTCGGTCTCGGAAAAAATTCTAAGTCTCGGTCTCGGTCTCGGTCTCGTTTTCAGCAACAATCCAGTCTCGGCCCATCTCTACTATATGGCCCGAAATCATGTTGTTTATCATGAGTTTATGCGATTGTATGGATAGACTATGCGTCGATTTTGTACACGTAACCAAGACCCAGGGCTATTATGTAACTCTGATATGTTATGATTTGGTGAACATGCGTATTTATTTTTCAGATGGTAAGGGATATGGGAGCAATTTATGTGTAAGCTACGGTGTTGCGGTGCTTGCAGTGGTGGTTTTGGGTATTATTGTGTAGTGGTAGTTGTTGTTGGACTAGTTGAGCATGCAATTTTGACCTTGTGTTGTTAGTTGACCATTTGTTGGGTTAGTTTTTGAGTTGAAAATTTATCTGTCATTATACTCTTTATTTTGTGTTTAGCCCGCACCTCTACCATTCGTAATTGTTGAGTTCTGACTTCATTGCATTCTGGTTTGATATTCAGGCACGATTTTTCGATATACCGTATTTACCGGTAGATAACCCCCCCCCCCCCCCCCCCAATGCATAAGCCCCCCCCCAATGCATACCCCCATATTGGCAAAACATAAAAAATGCCCAATGCATAACCCCCCCTCCCCCTATGCATACCCCCATATGTACTGTACAGTACCTGAACCTACCTATGTAAGCTGGTCGTATAGTACCCATAGCCACTCCCACACCAAGCTAAGATGCCTATAAGCCTTCTTGGGGTGTATCGTACGTACAAGAATAACCCTGTTTTGACCTCAACTATTCCCTAAAACACGTGTTTTGACCTAAAAAAATTCCTCTTCGCACCTCTCAAAAACATAAAAAATGCCCCATGCATAACCCCCCCCCCCCCAATGCATAACCCCCCCCCCCCCCCCTATGCATACCCCCATATGGGACCTCTCAATTTTTGCATACCCCCATGGGGCTATGCACCGGTAAATACGGTACTTTTATATCGTTATGCGCCCTCTCCTAGAGGATGACCGGCTATAGTCTGGCCAGTAAGAGTTGGCTATGGCATTCAAGGCGCGTTGCGTAAAATAGATTCACAGTTGCGGATTTTTGTCCCTATTTCGTGTACTCCTATTCAGCAGAAGTGCATATGCACACTACGCAGTACGACTTGCGTCCCATAGCCAACTCTCTCTGCCCAGACTATCGCTGTCATGATCAAAAGGGGAAATTATATACCCCCAGCCCACACAGTACCCTATTGTAAAGCCGGAATTTGTTTCCTGGGCTTCTATCACTTTCTAGCCAATTCATTCACGATGCATTACCGTACAGTACATACTTTATTTCACTCACTAAAGGTCGGACTAAATCAAAAGAACCGAGCTACACTTGTTGCAGACAGACCATTCGAGTCGGGGTCTACGGGTTTGGCACTTTTCTACTCCATAACAACCACCGGGTTCTTTCAATGGATTTTGAGACAGAGCGCAGAATTGGAAACTGCGGTAACGAAACGGCATCCTGTCCTATTATTTACACACACCACACACATGCACGGCATAAGGTACTGTGGGGTAAACCCGGCAATGGGAAAATCCGGCCACCTACCTAGCTTCAGGGCTGTATTTCTCAGCAACCGTTGAACCGATTGAGACACGTATGATATATCGATCGAGTCCTTTCTCTGCTCTTTCGAATGAGCTATTGGGCGCTGAAGCAGCAAGTTCACAGGTGCTTTAGGTGGCCGGTTTTACCCCCACATTACCCTATTTCACAGTAGTACAGAATGGCGCGAGCTTTCACTCAGCTGCTTTTGCACGCTTTAAAGCACGATTTTTGTTTGTACTGACAGTCCTGTCCTTGCTTCTTATTTTTTGGTGCACGTTTTGGTTGAGTCTAACTATGGTTGTACCAAGTGGTTGGTCTGTCCTTTGTGGTTTACGTTCATTGTAAACTTTGACCCTTTCGCCTACGATTTAGAAGGGGCGGTTTTAGAGTTATTTGGGGTATATTCATTGGCAAGATTGTCAAAATATTGGTGTGCTTTCCTCCCCTATTTCATTTCGTCCCGTTTTGGTACCGTTTCATTCGCGATTCTCTTTGTTTTAGGTCCCATCGAATTTGTTATCCACTGCTTGCGCTAGGATATTGGATGGTCGCAAGGCAAGGTGACCCGTAGTATTTAGTGTAAGTTCAGATCGGTGTTGACGTGTTCGTCGACGTCGTGTATCTTTTCTTCTCTTTTCTCGCTTTTTTTACACTCCCAGATGACTGAACGACGTGTACGTCCCCGTCAGCACGATGTGAACTTAGACTAAATACTACAGAGCCACATCGCGACCACCAAAACAATCTTAGCTGTCAGACTTCCAAAAGAGAATCGCGAATAGGTGTTATAGTCTGATTTCGTGTGGGTAGGTAGGTAACTTTCGTTCGTGTTTTTGTGAGCTTTTAGATACGGCCGGCTTTTCTGGTGAGGTGGCGCTTAGCCTGTTCTACTCCATTCAACTGCTGGGCATGCTGTCTCACTATATGAATCAGTGGGCCATGCTGGAAAATACGGTAAATCCTGCGCATAGGGTACTACGGGGTTAACCCGGCCATGGGAAAATCCGGCCACTTAAGTTTCAGAACTGCATAGTTCAGCAACCAATGGACCGATTAAGACGAGTAGGATATCGATCGATTTCTTGAACTCGGCTCTTTCAAACGAGCTATTTGATGCGTCCTTTGCTGAAACAGCAAGTTCACATGAGCTTAGGTGGCCGGATTTACCCCATTTGACCGAGTTTACCCCACAGTACCCTACTGTGCGCAATTGACATTGGAAAAAAACGCGCTCGGCGTACGCCCGGCGCATCTATGCCATGGTTGTCCATGCCTTTGCGTGTGTCGAGCCCAAGCGTAACGCCCAGCGTATGTCTCCGATGTGAATGGGCCATTTATGCGCAATTCACGTGGGTTGATCAGAGCAAAAAGCTTTATGGTGGTGGGTGGGGTCGCTAATAGACCTGGTCCTTACTGTGGACTCTGTTCATTCAGTACTAGGCCCTTGTCCTGCGTAAAATAGAAATATTACGAGTTTTTACAGTAAATACGTTCGTAATTCTATTTTACGCCGGACCCGGGCCTAGTACTGAACGGCGCAGAAGTCCACGGTTAGAACCAGAGGTCTATGTTGGTGTGAATGAGCTATGTATTTATGGTGTCGAACTTCTGCTTTCATTTCTCGCTTCGTGCATGATTTTACTGCGTAGGTAGGGTAGCGTGGGGTAAAACCGCCCTTAAAAAATGGGGTGGGTACTTGGGCGGATTTACCCATTATGGGTGTGTTGTTTTGCCCCACGTTACCCTATGCATAATTTCATAGTTATTCACTTTTCTTGGTGTTTGCCTTTTATCGGAATCTTTGACAACTGTCTGAATTTCAAGCTTACTGGGAATGGTAGCCTAGCCTAGTCTTTGTAGCAGCCTCACAGTAGTTTCGGCAGTTTAGAGACTACGTAACATTTTGCCCCAATCACTGCTGCACATGTAGATGCGAAACGCAGTATTCACGATATGCGGTAACACGATTGGGTTGGTTGATAGCTACCCCGCGGTATTTAGTGAAAGTTTGTATCGGTGTCTGTGGGGTCGTCGACGACATTTCTTGTCAGTTCTTCTTTTCACTCGCTCCTTTTTCGCTCCCAGATGATTGAACAAGGCCGACGACCCCGCAGGCACCGATCCACACGTTCACTAAATATGTACTGCAGGGTCGCTATCGACCAACCCAATCGCCTTACTGCATATCGTCCATATACTGTATGTTGAATGAATATCCACTACTTGCGCTGTACATACAGTGAGCGACTCGTTTACATTTTGTCCAGTGTATATCCCCCCTGGTGTATAACCCCCCATGTACTGGAAGGTACCTAAGGTGCCTATGTAAGCTGGTCATAAGCCAGCTATAGCTACTCCTACACCAAGCTACTGCCTAGAGGCTTAGCTGAGCATGTCTTATACTAGAATAACCCTGTTTTGACCGCGATTATGCACTAAAACACGTACTTTTGACCTCAAAAACATGCCTCTACACACCTCTCAGAAACAAAAATTTTGTCCCATGTATATCCCCCCGTGTATATCCCCCCCCCCCCCCCCCCAGTGGATAACCCCCTATCAGACCTCTCGATTTTTGTATAGCCCCATGGGGCTATACACCCAAAAATACGGTACGCAAGGCATAGCTTCGGCTTATTGGCGCGTTCACCAGGCGTCCGTCACGTCCGTCCGTCCGTCAAATCCGTAAAACGTGTCTAGGAGTACACGGTTGTTTGCGGTGTGCCATGTACTCCTAGATACGTTTTACGGATTTGACGGACGGACGTGACTATAGAGTGACGGACGTCTGGTGAACGCGCCGGCGCGTTCACCAGACGTTTGTGACGTCCGTCCGTTCGTTCGTCAACCAATGGGTTGACGAAAGGACGGACGGACGAACACTTATGGGTTGACGAACGGACGGACGGACGTGACTGACGTCTGGTGAACGCGCCATTAGGCTTAGGATGCTGAATATCTCCTACTTGCGCTGTACAGTAAGCGTCTCTTTGTACATAGATGGTAAGCGTGGAGCGTATCGCGGAGTACGCGCAGCTCCCCGCGGAAGCGGCGCTGCACTCCGCGGAGGGAAAGCAGCCGCAACCCGCGTGGCCGGAAGCTGGTGCGATTCGCGCGCGCAATCTCAGTCTGCGCTACGCCGCGGACGGCCCGAAAGTGCTGGACGAGATCAGCTGCGAGATCGCCAAGGCGGAAAAGGTGCAAGTATGTATGTTTTGTGTGGTAGAGGTAGAAGCCAAGTATAGTTCGTTCGTATGGACCAGTTGGGCTAGGAATTATGGATGGTTGCGAGCTGACCCCTCGGTAGAAATGTACAGAAAAGTGTAATACGTAGGATTCAGCTTGGGACACCAATAATTCTTAGCGCAACTGGTCCGTACGTTCCACAATTCGTCTGTACTGTGGGGCAATCCCGGCCACCTAAGCTCCTGTGAGCTTCAGCAAATAATGAACCATATAATCTCTGAAAGAGGAAAGGTCAAGGAATTGATTGGATATAACATTGTGCCTCAATCGGTCCATTGTTTGCTGAGATATGCAACCCTGAGGCTTTAGGTGGTCGGTTTACATGGCCGAATTTACCCCGCAGTACCCTTCACATATTTTGCTGCATTGCAGGTGGGTATCGTGGGGCGAACTGGGGCGGGCAAGAGTTCGCTGCTGATCGCGCTCTTCCGAATCACGGAGTACACGGGCGTGCTGGAGATAGACGGCGTGGACATCCAGAGCATCGGACTGCACGATCTCCGCAAGAGAATCTCCATCATTCCCCAGGTATTCGCATGTGTGAGCGATAGCGTGGGGTAATTCGGGCAACCCGGCAACCCGTTTTCCAGTTGGGAAATAAGGGAGAACATTTGTGATTGTGGTATCAAATTTTGCTGGATTTCCCTTTCGTCCATCTGTGCTCCGAATTATCCTTGGCCCAAATTGAAATTATCCCACATATCCTACAAATACGTGGTAGTCTACGACCATCATGACACGGTGACTGTTGACAAAGAATTATGGGTGGTCCGCTCAGTGTAATCCTCGCGTCAGCCCATAATTCATAGCGCAACTGGTCCATACGACATCCCTCCCTGTCTGTGTCACTTAGCCAAGCCTAAAAACCACTACCTCAAAAAAGAAAAAGAAGGTGCCTACAGCACGGGGTGTTCCCAGGCGGTCTCCCATCCAAGTACTGACCCGGCCCAACGGTGCTTGACTTGGCAGATCGGACGGGATGCCGTACACTCACCGTGGTATGGCCGTAGGCGGGAGCAACTGCTCAATATCGCGTATTATTTTCTCTCACGAATCAATCGACATCAGTTCAATCCTAAGTCTAAGTGTATATGGCTGGCTTTTTTAGGACCCAGTGCTCTTTATCGGCACTTTGCGCAAGAATCTGGACCCATTCGACGAGTTTGAGGACCAGCAACTCTGGGATGCGCTAGAGCAGGTATAGATTCGCCTCTTTGCCTGCCACCTTCCGGCACCTCTTCATATCTACCATACAGTAATTTTGCGCCTCTGGCAGCTGAATTTTCTGGCGCAAGAAGCAAACAGGGGCGCAAATACGCCTCAAGTTACCACGTACCTACCCCACGGTACCGTACTTCCAAAGTTCGTTTCGTGTGTTTTTTTTTCCAGGTGGAAATGAAAGCGGCGGTGCAGGCGCATTTCTCCTCGGGGTTGGAGTGTCACATGCAGGAGGGCGGCGCGAATCTGAGCGTGGGGCAGAAGCAGCTGGTGTGTCTGGCGCGCGCCGTCCTGCGCAAGTGCCGCATACTGGTCATCGATGAAGCCACGGCGAACGTGGATCCGCAGTACGTATACAAGGGGGGCATACTGTGGAGTAAATGGGGTAATCGTGCGGGGTGAAAAGTCACAGCGAATGTGGATCCGCAGTAAGTTTTGGGGGAATATTGTGGGGGTAGATGGGGGTAATCGTGCGGGGTGAAAAGTCACAGCGAATGTGGATCCGCAGTAAGTTTTGGGGGAATAATATTGTGGGGGTAGATGAGGGTAATCGTGTGGGGTAAAAGGTCGACAGCGACGACGAACGTGGGGTAAAGGTGGATTGTGGGGTAAATAAATGGGGTAATTGTGCGGGAAAAAGATGAACGGCGAACGTGGATCCACAGTACGTAAACAGGGGGCATATTGTGGGGTAAATGGGGTAAATTATGCGGAGTAAAAGGCGACGGCGAACGTGGGGTAAATGTGGGAGGTGGGGTAAATGGGGTAATTCGTGCTGGGTAAAAGATCGACGGAGCGATGGCGAACGTGGGGTAAATGTGGGAGGTTGGGTAAATGGGGTAATCGTGCTGGGTAAGAGATCGACAAAGCCACGGCGAATGTGGGGTAGATGTGGATTGTGGGGCAAATGGGATACTAGTAATCTTGTGGGGTCGACAAACAAAGCCAACGGCGAATCGAATGTGGTTCCGCAGTCCGTACCGGAGGCATATTGTGGGGTAATCGTGCGGGGTAAAAAGATCGACAAAGCCACGGCGAATGTGGATCCGCAGTAAGTTTTGGGTGAATATTATGGGGAAATATGTTGGGGTACTGTGGGAAATAATCTCAGTGGCATTCTGATCGAATTTGTGATGGGTTATAAAGCAGTTTCACAGGTGTCTATGCACGTGTATATTTTTCAGCACTGACGCGCTCATTCAAGAAGCCATACGCGAGCGGTTCAAGGAGTGCACGGTGCTCACTATCGCTCATCGTCTCAATACCATCATGGACTCGGACCGCGTCATGGTAAGACAGCAACTCTAACTCACTCTTCCATATGTACGGGTACTGTGGGGTAAACCTGGCCAGCCAGTACTGATGGCCGTTCTTTCAACGTCGGTGGCCGGATTTACCCCGTGATACATACTTTAGTCTTTACCTATTCAGCATAGTGGCAGTGCGGGGTAATTTGGGCCACCCCGCTCAATAAATAGTTATGCACCGTAATTCACTGACACGCATTATTTCTTGGCATAGGCAGCTGATTGGGTGCCATACAGTAGGGTAAACCCGGCCATGGGAATATCCTTTCGCCTAAGTTTCAGGGCGGCATATCTCAGCATCCAATGGACCGATTGAGACAAATCTGATAGCACTCGATTCCTTGAACTCTCCTCTTTCAAATGAGCTAATTGGTTCATCATTTGCTAAAACAGCAAGTTCAAAGGAGCTTTTAGGTGGCTGGTGGCCGGGTTTACCCCACAGTACCCTACATTGATATTCTGATCTGATTTTGCAGGTGTTGGAAGCTGGGAAACTGAAAGAATTCGACTCCCCGCATCGACTTTTGCAGAAACCTGACTCGATGTTCAGCAGTTTGGTGGCTGAAACTGGGCAGTCGAACGCGGTAATTCTCAAGAAATTGGCTGCTGATGCCTACTTGAAGAAGCAGAAGAAGGGACAAGAATCGCCTACTGTTCAGTAGTTTAGTTTTGTTTATGAGTTCTTGGTACAGTATTAGGAATAATTGGCGGCTGAAAACGTGTGCAAATTTGGTCTGTGCGTATATTTCTATGCTGCAATTTTTGACATTTTTCCCCGTGGTGATAAACTGGAGTACACGGTTTATTCCATTCCACCGCCACGTTGTAAAAAATGTCAAAAATTGCAGCAAGAAATATACGCACAGACCAAAAGTGCACATGTTTGAACTCGTCTAGATGTTTGTCTGAAAAGGCAGACTGCTGCATGATTCATTTACGCGTTCTTGGTACGGTAGGAACGATGGAATGTGGCTTTTTTCCTTCTGTCTTTTGGGATTTTTGATTGACCACTCTTCTCTGCTCTTGGGTATTTACTATAGTCTGGCCAATAGCGGTTGGCACTTGGACTCAAGGCGAGTTGCGTATTTTGCATGTACTTCTGCTAACTAGGAGTACACGAAGCTTGGACAGAAATCCGCATTTGTAAATCTATTTTACGCAACGCGCCTTGAGTCCAAGTGCCAACTGCTATTGGCCAGACTATATTTGTATCAATTCTTGGAACAATCATGAGTTGTATTGTTTTTTTTCTAGATGGTTTTTGCAGTTTTACGCTTTGGCGAACACAATCTTGCATGTCGTTAACGCACGTGTAGTATCGAAAGGTCAGTATTTTCAGCTTTTTCTTTTCAACTTTATTTTACTTTTGGGCATTTCTTTATGTTTTTATCTTGCATGCATAGTAAGGCCTATGTACAATACAAGAATACATACCGTACTGTACAGTGTTAATTTTCTGCTATTATCTATGTTTTCGTGATAATGATATTTGTATTACTACAGCACACTGTGGATGTGTTGAAATGGTCTTGAAACTCTTTTACGTACAAAGTAACTTTTATCTTATAAGTTTATGTGCAAAGATGTTTTGTACTGTAATTCGTTACTTGACTGCGATACATACTTGTGGTTGAATTTCAATGATTGTTTGCTACTCATTTCATATTTTCTCGTTCAAGTTTGGGAGCTGCATAATTAATTACGCAATGTTCTTTATCATCATCTGTGCTTCATCAGGGGTTCTTTAGATTGGATGATTGTAATGAAATGTTTGAGATAAAGATCTTTCACAAGCGATATCCCATTCGTTTTCCAGTCTGAAGAAGAATGCACGAAGAGCTACGAAAGCTTCCGTTTATTTTACTAGCGGTCTCTGCTTTCTTTGAAGTACAGTCTTGTATTGTATTATCAAAAATATATAGTTGGGCTTAGGGGAAGAATGTAGCACAGCACACAGTGTAAATGAAGGAGGCAATCCCTGACTCATATTCGACCCATTTTGCCGCCTTCGCTTCGCTACACTGTGTGCTCCATTTTTCCCTTGTATTAGTATTGTATTGTCCTATTGCTTGTAGTGATCTTTTGATCTGTTCATATGGTATTTCAGTCTTAATCGAATGGCACTGCCTTCAAAATGAATGGCCGACAATCGTCAATCGATATTTTTGTCATCATTCATTCTCTATTGGATGATCTGAAATCTTCAGTAGCAGTACAGCAGGCTACTGTAGAAGAGACGTCAAAAATTCCTATTTCTGCGACTGAAAATGGTGATGAAGAAATGGAGGACCATTCTGCAGCTCCGTTTAAGGCGGATATTGAGCCGAAATTACTGCAAGTTTTGGACGGACTGTTTGGCGATGACGCGCTTTTCGCTCTACAAATTGTAGACAAGGGAAACGTGTCTTACAAACGAAAGCGAATCATGTAGCTAAAGCTAGCTGTCATGCATCTAATACTGATCGATCGCCCATTCACATCGGAATCGAAGGTATGCGCTGGGCGTAGGCTCGGCGTGTTCACGTGATTCGACACAACATAAGCCATAGATGCGCAGTTTTCCAACGTGAATGAGCGATTTTACGGGGAAATTGTGTTTATTGAGCTGAGGTTATCCATGTAATCCAGGTCAAATGGTTAAGGCGCTCGCCTCAATGCGAGAGATCCAGGGTTCGATTCCCTCTTGTCCTTTCTGGTTGGACTTGGGACATTATTGATTTTCAGACCAGTGAGTGGGAGTAAATGCTTTATAGAAAGACTTATTTTCTTCCGGGGCTTTGGCTTTTCGAAGCCAATCTCTTTCGTACCCATTATTCACGCTGTTTTCGTTGTTTCGTACCCATTCACGCTCATGTCTGCATGATTCGCTTTCGTACGTGGAAAAGTTATCTGACGCCACCCACCAAAACTCCAAACCCGCTGAAGGTCGAATTTTCGAGGTCTGGGATCGGCATCTGAAGAAGAGCTACAGCATCCCTTGGCTTGGAAGTTGTCGACAAAACTTCTGTTCCTGCGACGCTTTCAAGCACAAAGTGCTCCTGCGAAGAGAGAAACTTACCTGCGTGCATGTACTGACGGTGTGGCTAGCGGAAGCATTTGGAACGGCGAGAAAACTGAGAAACTTAACGGATGCTGCCATGGCGGAAAGGTGCCGAAACTTGTTTACTGGTGCAGCTGAACTGGCGATCAAAAGCGAATGCCCATAATATTGATTGAGTAAATAAATATTGTGCAGATGTGATGACCTGAATCAAGATACTGTTATTGCCTGCTGTACTGTGGTGTACGTGTGTACTGTGTATGTGGTAATTTTATATCAAAACAAAAGGCCTACAGTGACCAGACTTGATTTGCATTTCCTGTTTCCAAAAACGCAATCTCTTTCATCATCGAAATGGGATACTACCGGAGCGCTCTCCTTTTAGCTTGCTTCCCATTCGTTTTCTTTTCTTTTCTTTCTTCCGGTCGCTTCCCAGTTTCTTCTCCCGCTTCTCCGCGCCAGTACCGCACCAACCAACCGCCAAACAGCAACCATGCCGGTCAGACCGCCAACCCACCATCGCCGTCGCTTCCATCAC
>JASAMW010007682.1:0-43664 GCA_030247985.1 Epsilonema sp. ZAB3_2
ACGCTGAATCAGTCCCAGTACATTCGGAACTTGGTGGAGCGACATGGTCTGAGTGAGGCGAAAGTTGTGTCTACTCCTGTGGATCTGAACATCAAGCTTCAGAAGAATGACGGAGTGAGCAAGCCTGTGGACAAGACTCAGTACCAATCGTTGGTGGGTGGACTGTTGTTCGCTGCGATGGCGACGCGTCCAGACATCGCACACGCGGTGGCCCTCGTGTCCAAGTTTAATTCGAATCCGATGGAGTCTCATCTCACAGCTGCAAAGCGGATCCTGTGCTACCTCAAAGGAACGGAGGACTTTGGAATCACGGAGAGACAGAGGAGAAATCTCTGGTTGGTTACTCGGATGCCAACTATGCAGGGGATGTGGATGATCGGCACTCCATGACCGGAAACGTGTTCATGTTGGCTGGTGGAGCAGTGAGCTGGCTCAGCAAGAAACAGCCAATCATTGCGCTGTCTACGGCGGAAGCTGAGTACGTGGCAATCAGCCAAGCAGCTCAAGAAGTGATTTGGTTCCGGAAGATCTTCAAGGATCTTGGGAAGCCAGTGAATGGACCTTTGGTTCTGTACGAAGACAACCAAGGCGCCATTGCAATTGCCAAGAACCCAGTTGGTCATGCGCGGACGAAGCACATCGACATACGTCATCACTTCATCAGAGAAGCGCTGCAAAAAGGGTTCGTCGATGTGAAGTTCTGTCCTACTGAGCACATGCTCGCAGACGGGTTCACTAAGCCGTTGACCAGAGCTCGGTTCGTGAGCCTTCGCTCAGCCATTGGAGTCAGAGAGCTGCACTCCAAACCCACCAATTAGTGGGAGTGTTGAGTAGGAATTGGGGGTTTGAGTGATTACAGTAACCCATGTATGAGTTGCGTATTTGGTAGTTACTTGTAAGAGGGGAGGTATTTTGTCAAGTGCTTGCTAAACTCTTTTGGTAGTGTTCGCACCTTATTCGCTCTTGGCAATTTCGCCTGCACCTGCCCTTTTGCGTGTGAGTCATGTTTTTTATAATGGCTTGCTTTGTGTTGTGTCTGGGTTTCGTTTCGGTTCTTCTGGTTTTACAACACGTGCTCATTACTCTGTAAGCTGCAAAATCTTTTGCTATTACACTGGACAGATAAAATCGTACAACTGACAGTTGGTCTTTGAATTAGCTGATGAAAATAACTCTGCAAAACACCCATCTATCCTATCACTTGAACCACTGGAAATGGAATTGTAGCATTTTGAAGAGCTTTCTTTGACAAACTGCTCAACCAAACCAAAGTGGTGGTATTGCAGTGTGAAGGTTCAGCATTGAGGGTGGCTATTTGGGCAACAAAGTGCAGAAATGCATGCAAAAGGTCATTCCACACAGTGGGATGAATGAGTTAAAGAGTGTTGGTGGCCGACATTCACTTCATGCTAAACGATCTCTGGCTGAAGCAAAGAATAGGCAGATGACAAGGGAAATGCTGTGTACTTCAGTTTTGGGAAAACTGTTTTTGAGGTGGTTTGCGGGAATCGCTCTAACTCGCGATTGAAAGGACGTACAGAAACGGCAGACATGCCAAAATATAGCTCTTGAATTGACCTTTCAGATGAGCTAGGTCCCATCTTTCTCTGCCTCTTAAGACGGAAGTTATGATCGATTGAATTTTGTGTAAATTTAGTTTGGACACCCTGTATATATGGCAATTGTAGTAGTAGTAGGGAGTAATTTGGACCGGCTGGGGGTGGGGGAGGGGGTAATTCAGTTCAGGCCACCCCGCCTTTTGTCCAGCAGGGAAAAAGTTATTCGCTCTATGGGGGTCGGGTTGCACGCTGTTTGCTCGGTTTCCCCAATCGACGTATTTGTAAGGTGCTATGGGGTAATTCCTGCCACAAAAGCTCCTTTGAACTCGGCTGTTTCAGCAAATGATGAACCAAGTAGTTCATTTGAAAGAGGAAAGTCCGGGGAATCGATTGATATTATATTTGTCTCAACCGGTCCATTGATTGCTGAGAAATGCAGCCCTGAAACTTAGTAGGTGGTCGGATTCCCATGGCCAGGTTTACCCCACAGTACCCTACTAGCTAGCTAGCGTAACATGAAGAATAGAAGAGAGACGGCGTATAATTCGTGGTATGTAATGTGTACAGATTTTGAAGAATCTGCACATGGAACTGACCAGTGAAAACTACTTCAATCTGATGCGACGTTGGCTGAGTGCAGAGCTGGCTGCTCGTCAGAAGATTATGAATGAGTAAGCAATAGTTAATTGCCTTTAGATTTCGCAAGCGGTATTCCGTGTTTACCTTTGGCCCGGGTGAACTGAGAAATCTGATGTTTCAAATTGACGTATACGTACACCGTGTTTTACCTTGCACCCGGGTGAACTTAGAAACCTGATGTTTCAAAACTCCCTTCGTATATAAAAGCGAGCGCGCTCGGTACGTCTCTCGGGGCGCGTCCCCACTTACAAGAACCGTTAGAGAATGATCAGATGAATGAGCGGTCCGATGCGAGTGGGTTACCACGCTGTGTCTGCGAGCCTGTAGTACAGGCGGCTGGGCCAGCTCCCACTTGCGGTATTTGACCTGCTCCTTTTTGCGCCCAGCGCTTGTCTTTTGGTGTGAATGGGCCATGATACCGTGTTTCAGGTGCATAGCATACCCCCCATTTCCCGCATTATTTATTTGTCATGCGAAGGAGTGGCGGGCGACAACAGGAAAACGCGGCACACAAATTTGCTATTTTGCGCAAAACCTATTTGGGACACCCTCTACCTATCTTGCCTATGGACGAGTTGCGTCTTCGCGATTGGGTTGGTCGATAGCACATCCCTGTCGGAACCTATCAAACTTACACTAAGTACCGCGGGGTCGCTATCGACCGACCCAATCGCGACAACGCAACTCGCCGTCCATAGTACTTAGCTGACAAACTATAGTGATGGTTGGTTACCATTGATAGAACTAATTGCAGCCTTCGACAGACGTTTCGCGTCTCACTGCATCGTCAGCTGAAGTATGAAGATGGCTCGGTGTTTGCCTGGACCCCGCCCAATCGTATCATTGCCAGTCTACAGGTGGAGGAAGCGTTTTCGGAAGATCTGGACATCACGAATCTCCTGCTCAGCAACTGCGATTTCGTCTTCATTTCACCCGTCCCACCAATCAGAAGTCCGAATGGCAACAAGATCAGGGTATGCGCGTTACTATGCATGCACGGTACATACAGTACAGTACGCACGCAGTACATATAGATGGGATTGGGATATTTACGTGCACAGTAAGGAAATATTCACCTTTTGTCATGTTGGAATAAGCTTATGCTGCTTCTCTTTAGGTATTTGAAGCGGAGTTATTGGGCAGGCATAACTGCGGATTTGATTTCAAAGGTACGTGTGCGCAACACGGCGCGTACGCATTTACGTACGTACTGATGCAGTGGCACGTGGGACTGCTGGATGGCTCATTCACATTGGAGGAAAATGCGTTGACGTACATCCATGGCTGTCCATGCATTTGCGCATGTCGAGACGTGGATGGACGCATCGAGCGAACGCCACGCGCGCATTGATTTCAATGTGAATTGACCATGATTCTCGTTGACACATACCGCGAAAAGCCGTCATTGTTTATTGTCAACAAGTCGACCAACTGTTGTTGGTTTGTTGTTTTTTTGTTGACAAAAAGACAACAATCCGACAACAGTTGGGCGTTTTGCTGAAAGAAAACAATCCACGTTGCGTCGCCGTCTTCGTTTTTACTACGTACGTAACGTACTGTAATAAAACGTATTCGTTAGTTTCGGGACGCCGTTTCACGTGGTGTCGTCCCTCGTGCGACTACCGTATTTTTGGGTGTATATCCCCCCATTGTATATCCCCCCCAGTGTATAACCCCCCATTGGCAAAACATAAATTTTGCCCAGTGTATATCCCCCCTGGTGTATAACCCCCCATGTACTGGAAGGTACCTAGCCTACCTATGTAAGCTGGTCATAAGCTAGCTATAGCTACTCCTACAACATGCTACCATGCCTATAAGCTTAGCTGAGCATGTCTTATACAAGAATAACCCTGTTTTGACCGCGATTATGCCCTAAAACACATACTTTTGACGTCAAAAACATGCCTCTACACACCTCTCAAAAACATAAATTTTGCCCAGTGTATATCCCCCCATTGTATATCCCCCTGTGTATAACCCCCCCCCCCCCCCATCAGACCTCTCGATTTTTGTATAGCCAAACGAGCTTGGATGACGCTTGGTACGGTATGTCCGTGTTGTTAACTCACTGCTGCCTGCTGCAGGTCTGGCGCAACGCCACATCTACCTGGTGCTGGGCGAGCAGCTCACTCAGCTTCTGGCGGCGGAAGACGGGTCGGAGACGGATCTGCGCATCCAGTTCAACGCCGCCGCCCAACAGTTCGACGCGTGGCGAGACGCGTTGGAGCGACTCCGACGGGCCGACTCTCCCCTGGTCTTCCCCGACCTCCGATTGCACTACCGCGCCTGGTTTGGCCAGTGTGGAAGGTGGAGAACGGGCGCGCTGCTGCAGGACTGGAACGTGGAGTGAGGAATGGGTTGTTCACATTGATTATCAATGGTGCGCTTCAGACGTGCTCCGAGCGAGTTCGCTCCATCCGAGGAGCCTCCGAATTCGGAGCGTAATTCGGTGGTTCACACGCCTCCGAGTTACAAACTCGGCTGTTCATGTGGTGAGGGTGCCTAGAACCAGCGGGTGACGGATGGCAAGGGGCGCTGCATATGCGGGTACATATAGCAGGCACTTGCGAGGGAACTCTTGTCCGGCGGCATAGCTCAATCGGTAGAGCATTGGCACGGCAAGCCGAAGGTTGCGGGTTCGAGCCCCGCTGCCCCGGAGAGTTTTCTTTCCCCTAGGAATTGGGGCTTCCGTTCACCTCGCGACAGTTCACAAGCACGTTTGGAAAAACGGAGCGAATGCGGTGGAAACTCGGAGATTTTACATGATGAAGCATAGTCAGGGCCACGTCTGAAGCGCACCAACAATGATAATATTTAGAGTACTGGAAGGGTACTATGGGGTACGGTACGGGGGCGCTGCTGCAGGATTGGAACGTCGAGTAATGAATGGCGCTCATTTCATGTTATCAAATAATACCTATATGGGTACTGTGGGTGGGGTAAACCCGGCCACCTATGCTCCTGTGAACTTGCTGTTTCAGCGAAATGATGAACCAAATAGCGCATTTGAAAGAGGAGAATTCAAGGAATCTATTGATATTAAAATATTTGTCTCAATCGGATCATTGGCTGCTGAGATATGCAGCCCTGAAATTGTAGGTGGCCGGATTTTCGCATACCGTATTTACCTGTGCATAGCCCATGGGGCTATGGGTAAAAATACGGTAGCCGAGTTTACCCCATAGTACTACTCTACATTGGTCTTGATTATTTGCAATGTACTTTGTATGTATGACCTATGTACAGCGAAATGAAGCCGAATGACGTACGATCATGTATTGTTAGATAATATGCACGTACAGTATGCATCATGACTATGAATCATAGTCCTTGACTACATACTGTAATGATTCGTGTATAACCCCATGGGGTTGTCAACAAATTAGTGGCCCATTTTGGGGGTTATACACGAAGGGGGTTATACACGAGTCATTACAGTACCCTATTTCCTATGTACGTACTATGTACTGTATGTTCCTTTGTGTGTATGTATGTACAGCGGGATGAAGCTGAACGACGAGCAGAAGATGTTGGTGTATCACGCGACGTTCGCGGGTGGGCCCTCCACCGCCGTCCCTCCTCTGGTGGTCTTCGGACCCTTCGGCACCGGAAAGACGCAGACCATGGCCTTCTCCGTCGCCAAGATCCTGATGGGCGTCGGCGGATGGGCGCCCGAAGACGGACTCATCCTCATCTGCACGCACTCCCATTCGTAAGAAAGAACACAGTGCATTGCTGCAGGACTGCACAACGTAGGGTACTGTGGGGTAAAGCCGGACACCTAAACTTTTCTGAACTTGTCGCCTCAGCAAATGATGAACATGGTAGGTCATTTGAAAGAGGAGAGTTCAAAGAATCGAATGGTATAGTATTTGACCCAATCGGTCCATTGGTTGCTGAATATGCGGGCCTGAAACTAAGGTGGCCGGATTTTTCCCTGGCCGGGTTTACCCCACAGTATGCTACGGCATAGAGCATAGAATAGCAATGGTACTGCATGTGGCATGCAGTAGCAATGGTGTAACATGACGCGTTGCGTACGTATGGCAATTGCCTCCTCCAAGACGAGTCGGTGTTTATGCTAACAGTATTGAGCATCCATTCATATGCGTGCATTGCACAGCTTGTTTTATCTTACGTATGTACTGTACGTCATGCACGCAGAAAACTGCTGCTGATCTGCCCAGTGCCCATAGTCCAGCCGCGCTGTGACCGGATGGTAGCGGGTTCGATTCCCGCTCAGTTCCAGTCTCTGGAGGGGGCTGGCTATGCTCCGGTAAATACGGCACGTGATGTGCTGTGCACTAGTGCGCTACACACGTGGTGAGTAAACTCACGGTGAATTCACGGTGGTTTGAACTTAGAGTTTTGTTTTGCGTGTAGAACATTCTCACTTGCTCCCAAGCGCGGAATTGTTACTCACGTCACGTGTTCACTCACACGTGCTGAGTTTCAAACGAGCGGTGAATTCACCGGCCTTCCTATGCTTCATCACATTCTTACGGGGATTTTCCCCGGGAGTTTACTACTCGCCACGTGTGTGGCGCACTACTGTCAGCGAGCGAGCTTTTCTTTTCCTTTACTACTCCAGGACGGCAGATCTGTACCTGAAGCTCATCGAGCACCTCTGCACCTCCCAGTTCAGTCCGCGCCAGCTCCAACGACTGATGTTGCGCCTGTTTCCCAAGGGGGCCTGGGGCACCGCCGCGCGCTATGTGCCCACCGACGATCGGGGTCACGTGCGCGACCTGTCCCCCGCGGACATACAGAGTGCGCGCGTGGTGGTGTGCACGCTGCACGGCGCGCACCGGCTGCTCCAGCTGGCGGATAAGGAAGAGGCGCAGCTGCGCATCTCCCACATCTTCCTGGACGAAGCAGCTCAGTCTATGGAGGCGGAAACCCTGATGCCGCTCTGTTTGGCCTCCAGAAACACGAGAGTGGTGGTGGCTGGAGATCATTTGCAGATCGGACCAAAGGTGTGTGTGTAGGGTGTTAGGGGGTAAACCCGGCGGGCGGGTTTTGTTGGTGTGATAAACCCGACCACCCACGTAGAAAGAACTGTAGTACAGATGTGGCCGGTCGGGTTTACCCCACAGTTACCCTCCGTCCTGTCTCTTGACAGGGCGGCAAACTTGGTTCATTTCTCGGTCTTTTTCGTTCACAATGGACGTCGACCACCAATATTGCGTACTATGGCGGAATGGTGTGGTGTGTTATTTTGATCCATGTTTATTGACGGGTAAAACATCATGCTCTCCGGTTTATCCAAGGCGCGTGGACGTCGCCAATTCGGCAGTCGGCAGTAGTACAATGTGAACACCACAGGGCATCAAAATAGAAGGGGACAAACAGAAACTGCTCTTATTCTTTGTAGATATACTTGAAGAGCGAAACAGCGAGAAGGGAATTGGGTTTATCCTACTTGGAAAGGCTCTACTTCTACTATGACAAATTTGATCAGGATCCTCAGACTAGAAGAGATTACAGTGTACCGAAATTGCTTTTCAACAAGTGAGGGCATAGCGATGCACTCCGGTAAATACGGTATACCATAACTCAACTCGTGGATATAGGGTAACTATGGGGTTAAAAAAATAAAAGTGATGAACCAAGTAGCCCATTTGCAAGAGGAGAGTTCAAGGAATCGATTGGTATCATAATTAGTCTCAATCGGGCCGTTGGGTGCTGAGAGATGCAGCCTTGAAACATTTGGTTGCCGGATTGTTGCGGTAACGCAATTGGGTTGGTCGATAGTGACCCCGCGGTATGTCGTGAAGTTTGGATGGGTGCCTGCGGGGTCGTCGACCTTGTTCAATCTGATTGAATCTGGGAGTTAAAACAGAGCGAGTGAAAAGAGGAACTGACAACAAATGACGTCGACGACCCCGCAGGCGCCGATCCAAACTTTCGCTAATACCTCGGGGTCGGTAGCGACCAACCCAACGCGTTGCCGCAACTCGTAAATACATACACTGTTTCAGAAATTATCGCTGCGACCCCGACATCCTCTCTTTCGTCGCCTCCCAGTTCTACGGCGGGGCGGCCAGTTTGGAGTCTGGCGTGGGTCCCGAAGGCCGGGTGGCGCACATCCCCCCGCTTAGCTTCAGTGCGGTGGAGCGGGGAGAGGAGACGCAAACGGGCCAGTTCAGCACCAGTTGGTCGAATCACGGCGAGGCGAGGATGGTGGCGAGTCGGGTGGAGTTCCTCTGCCGGAACTGGCCGGCGCAAGACTGGGGAGAGCGGGTGGATATCGGCATCGCGGTCGCCTATCAGGATCAGGTAGTGTCTGTGCTTATGTATTGTGAGATAGGGTACTGTTACGCACTGCTGCGTACGTATGGCAATAGCATTCGAGGACAGTTGTATACGTACACTAGTTTAGGTATGAAAGGCGAGTTTAGCCATCTGTCCTTGAACCGGCACGTGGTCGTGTGCCTAAAAGCCCACAGCTGGCGGGGCGGGTTCGATTCCCGTTCGGTCCTAGTTCTGCCTCCCCCTTTTCGGAGCCCGGCTATCGCTGTTGGGAACGCGGCACGTCACAGTACTGTGGGGTCTGTCACGTCGCGCTGAAAATTTCTTGGTGGTCGCGAGTAGCCCCTCTGATTTACACTGATTTTCACAGCAGCTCGCGACTACCCAGAAATGTTCAGCGCAACGAATGAATAGTTGGCGTTTCCTATGTACAGTAATTTGTGTGTTGCTTTTTTGAGGTGAGCGCGATACGCGAGCGACTGCGCGCGGTGAATCGTCGGGAAAGAATGGGTGGGAAGGAGGAGCCGATACCTGCCGACGTGATCAACAACGTCGGAAAAGTCATCAGTTTGCAGGGTAGGTACGCTTTCTAAATAATCATTGTCGCTCCAGTCTTACTGCGTACGTACCATACGTACGCATGTACGTACCTACCTGTGTATGTGTATGTACATACGTACTCTAAAGTGCATGGGGTTATGTGCACCAGGACGTACATGTACATGGTATGTACATACATAGCAAGTTATGTTTTCCAATAAGCGGCTATGATAATAGTAGTTAGTACGGATACGGGATAATTCGGGCCGGCTGACCCTGTAAGTGCACAACCACCAGATAACAGAACGCAGCAGAGGATGGGTGGCCTAAATTACCCGGACAGAAATACGCATTTGTGAATCTGTTTTACGCAACGCGCCTTGAATGCCATAGAGAACTCTCTCTGGCCAGATTATAGACTATAGAGTTACATGTAGGGTATGTAAGTACATACCTAAGTGAATCCATTCTCTTTCTCTCTTGCTTCGCATTATGCAGGAAAGGAGTACACGGTGCTGGTGATCTGATATAATGGGTCGAATATGAGTCAACGATTGCCTCCTTCTTTTGCACTGTGTGTGCTCCATTCTTTCCTAAAGCCCAATTATTCATTCTTGGTATGCTGCAGGCAAGGAGTACACGGTGCTGGTGGTTTCCGTGGTGCTGACGCGGCACATGCTGGGCCGGCGTCTGGCGGGGCGGGACTTGGCGTTTCTGGACTCCGCGAAGCTGGTGAACACGGCTCTGACGCGCGCCCGCCGCAGTGTGTCGGTGGTGGGCGACCCGCTGGCGCTCTGCAGCCTCGGCGCCTGCGCCCGGCTCTGGCGCAACTACCTCCAGCACTGCGACGCCGCCGGCGCCATCTATCCCAAGGTAAACCTCCTGTCATGATTTGAACTAGCTAACTTGTCACTTGAAGCAGTTTTTTGGCTAAAAACTAGGGTACTGTGAGGTAAACCCGGCCACCTTGGCTACTCTATTGGCTCTCTTAGCTGCTACAGCAAATTATGAACCAAATACCGTATTTACCGGTGCATAACCCCCCCCCCCCCCCCCCCCATGCATACCCACCCCCCCTCCAATGCATAGCCCCATATTGGCAAAACATAAAAATATGCCTTTGCGCACCTCTCAAAAACAGAAAAAATGCCCCATGCATCACCCCCCAATGCATAGCCTCCCGCCTATGCATAGCCCCATATGGGACCTCGGGGCTATGCACTGGTAAATACGGTAGCGCATTTGAAAGAGGAGAGAGGATTTTCCTGATGCCCGGGTTTACCATTCTTTTTGCTATTTGTTCAGGAACGCACATGGGCCTCCATACAGCGAGATTTGGCACAGTTGGAGCTGAACGGGGGCTGGGAGCAGCAGGGGGAGGAGGAAGACAGAAGAGGCGCGGACGACGCTCTTATACGACAGTTGGCACAGAAGACGAAGGCGGAGTCCCTCTTTTATTGAGGATTTCACCCTATGCACGGAACGGGGAACGTAACGTATCGAAACGTAGTTTGGGGTAAAGTCAGAGTAAGGGCTGCAGTCAGACACCAAATTGTTTTTCTCGATCTACATAGCAGCCGAGTTGAGTCGCTTTGCTTGGTACCAACTAGAGATGGGCCGAGACTGGATTGTTGCTGAAAACGAGACCGAGACCGAGACTTAGCATTTTTTCCGAGACCGAGACCGAGACCGAGATTGGGAAATTTTGCCGAGACCGAGATCGAGACCGAGACTAAGTATTGGTATAAAACTTAGGGCATTTCGTTTTCATTTTTTCCGATGGTCGTTTTCGATGAAAATAAGAATGGCAAAAACAGTGGTGAATAGATGGTTGACTTCAATTTGCTTCATTACATGGGTAAAATAGCTCCGCAGGAGAAATTTTTTCATGATAGGCAGCTGAAATCTCGAGCGAAAATGCATAAAATTGCTTGTGAAATCATGATTTCAATCTAGTCTCGGTCTCGCCTAAAATAGGCCCTAAAAGTTGCGAGACCGAGACCGAGACCGAGAATTTGAAAATTCTAAAGTCGAGACCGAGACCGAGACCGAGATCGCCAAAAATGACCGAGATTTCCGAGACCGAGACCGAGAGTCTCGGCCCATCTCTAGTACCAACACAAACAACCACATGAACTGGGTCAGCTACTGCATTGAATAATAGATTGCGTTGGCCTACGCCATGGGTCGTAATTCGGGAAGTGCAGGATGATTTTGTAGACTTCTGTTTTGATGGACCTACCATATATAAAGTAGGGCTATGGCGCAAGCGTGGACACCTTCTAAGTAAGTGGACCGTACTTTGGTGCTGAAGTGATCCATTTATTTAGAAGGTGTCCACGCTTTCGCCATACTTTGACCACTGTGTAGGTCCATCACAAAACAGAGGTCTAAAAAATCATCCTGCACTTCCCGAATCACGACTTGGAGTCTGCTATGTTGTTTTCTACGTACTGTAGTTTTGTGCCCGACTTTATGCCCGCTTTGACTACTTTTCCCCATGCTACCTTGAAGCAGGATCTTGTAGTAATTCATAAGTGTATGCGCGCCTCCTCAACCTCAAGCGAAGTAAACATGACCAAAGTGTAAGTTACTACGTTGTGTGTGCTCGCTATCTTCCATATGTACGTACTTTCCTTTGTTTACTGCAGGTGCCATTCATATGTTTGCTATTGAATACTACTTCCGTACGTACGGGACGGTGTCGCTTTAGTTAGCCTGGTGACTAGCATAAATGTGGAGTTCTGACGGGGAACGGAATGCTACAGTATTAGGGTAGCGTGGGGTAAAACTATCCGCCCACCCTGTGGCGGTTTACCCTGTGGCCCCACCCCATTGAAAAATATGGCTCTCGAAATTTGTATCTCGGCATGCGGCATACTTCTACCTCTGTTTCTTCATTCCAAGGGGATAAACAACCTTTGCTATCTGGGGGACCGCCATAATAGGATGGACGGATTTGCCCCTCACTGCCCTAAATAAATACATATTCTTGCGTATTTTGCAGTCGAAGGGAATGTAGAGTGTGAGTATAGGTAGTATGGGCATGTTTGTTTGCATAAGTCTTTTCTTGCCTTAGCAGAACTTCCAGTGTTTTTGTTTGCCAGCAGCTGATTGCTTATCGTTGCATAAGAATATTTCCTATTATTGGTACCTACATGTATACTGCGTACGTACTGTACTTATCTCTGCGTATGGATTGATTGACATTTTTACGAAGTTGGGTATCATGGGGTAAACCCGGCCACCCACGTAGGCCGGGCCGGATTGACGACATGGCCGGGGTTACCCCCACAGTAGTACAGTACCCCACATGTGTGCTGAGATTTGCCGTTTCTGTCGCTATGTGTGTGCGGGGCAGTGTTCTTTACTGTTCTACAGCTAATATCGTACCGTACGTACATTCATTCGTTTCTGTGTGCTGCTGTGTATTCCTGGAAGCTAGTAAGTAGTCTGGTACGAGTTGCAATCACAGCTATTCAATATGGATCTTGATCGAGCGACTTGCCTTAATGATTTATTTACAGTTTGTACACACGTACGTGGTAATTACTTGCTTATTCTTGCTGTTTTTGTCGGCGTAGGTGGTCGTATTGTTTTGTCTTAACGTGATGTGCGTACGTACTACCGTAGATGGTATGTACATACTGTACATGGTACATGTACATGGTACATGTACATACATGGTATGGTATGTACTACTATGTACATACACAAGTGTAAGGATTTGGTAGTCTTCTTCTTTTCCAAGGGCAATAAAGTAAACCGAAGAGTAAACTGTTACTATCATTGGACAATTTTCTCTTCAACTGAGGAATGTGGTATATGCCATTGTGTTTCTGTCACAGTCGTGACCGGTCGTATTTTATCGCCTGCCACGCAAAAGATACCTTGTTCGTTCACCGAGTTTCTACTTCATTTTGACCGCCACCGGAGATGGATGAGCGAAAAAAGTGAAATAGTAAGAAAAAGTTGGCTGAACTTTGTTGAAAAGAGACAGAAGATTGAGTGGACAGGATACCAATGAATTGTAACGTAACAACCTTCACTATTTTTGTGCTTGGATGAACCACTTACTGTGCAGGCGATGTCGGTCGCTTGGTGTCTTGTTACCGGCAAGTATTTAGGTCACAGTTGGAGCAATTTATCACGGCTCGTCTGGTTCAACTGGTGAAAAAAGACTCGTGGCGTCAAAGGCGTACGGGTGGCACAGGTGTCAAGGCTGGGGCCAACATATCCAGTCCAGCTGGACACGTATTATTCAGGCGAGGATGACAGCGGGGGATGTATGTATAAAGGGTTTTCCACATGATTTTTGGGCGGCCGACCGGTCGGACCAAAACATAAGTGGACCGGAGCAAACATGAGAAACACAAATTGGCCGAAGCCCTTCGCCTTCTTTTTGAGCAAAGAGGATTGCTCCCTCCTCTCTCCCCCACGCTGACCCCAATCCTCTTTATGACCACTCAAGAGGGAGGAAACAAAAGCTCGTCCGTTTCGTCTGATGTCTTAGGCTGGGACGAAAAGTCAGGACCGGCCGGCCTGATTGGTTCATGTGGAACACGCTAATCCTTTGGACGCCCGGCCGGTCCGGCCTTATTGGTTCATGTGGAAAACCCTTACTGGCCCGCTACAGACGTGCTCCGAGTTTGCTCCGAGCGAGTTCGCTCCGAGTTTCGAATGACTTCGTTTTAAACCGAAACGAACGTCAATGACTCACACGACTTCGAATTACAAACTCGGTTCTTCACCCGCACGTTCCGAAAAACGGAGCGAGTTCGGAGCGAACTCGGTGATTTTGCATGTTGAAGCATAGTCAGGGCTCCGAATTCGGAGCGAATTCGAAGTTCACGTCTGTAGCGCCCCACTGTCTATGTACGTACATCGATTCTTCATTGCCTTCATGGCTCATTCACATTGGAAAGAAAAATGCGCTCGGCAGCGTATCGATGACTGTCCCGTCCATGCCTTTGCGTGCGTCGACGTCGTCGAGGCATAAACACGCCAAGCGTACGCCCGGCGCGCATACGGTACAAGAGGGAAGTAAGTCCCTCATTCTGGCAGTTGGCGCGACTGGCGAAGTGACTTTTCTTTCACTTCGCGTTACGCCGGCTTCGCGCCGCGTCAAGTCGGAAGCCAAGCCGCGTCAAATTTGCAGCGGCGTCGCGCGCCGTGTCAAGTAGCAAGAAGTGACCAGCAGTAGCCTGCAAAGACTTGCCCCTCTTCCCTTCTCCTCGCAGGAAAACAATTAGTAGTGTGCGCACGCCAAGCATAGCAAACGATAATCCTGCCCTTTCCTTCTCTTCCCGCGTTTCTGTTGATTGGAAGGTAGCAAAACTTTTGCGGCTGCTGTGTCTGGCGAGTTCTGAGGTCAGAGGGAAGCAAAGCAGACGCGACTTCTATGTGCGCCTAAACGTGCGCCTACTTGCGCCGACGCGACGTGGCTTCACATCCAGAATGAGGGACTTACTACTTTCTTGTACAGTATCTCCGATGTGAATGGGCCATTATAGTAATCCTTCTTGAGTGTATCAGGTGTACATAAATTTTTTGGCGTTCTAATCTCGCCCGCCGGTAGTCAAGTCATTGACGGCCGTCAGAGTGTAATTGAGTCCGCCTATCCTCCTAGTAACCTGATCCGAAATGGTACAATTATCAATTACCCCATTGCCGGTAGAGGTGTGTCTGTTCTAACTTCTGATGCGGAGTGAATATGACAGTGTCTTCGAATGGAGTTATGTCATCATGATCGGACGTGCGACCACGAAGTCGGGGGACGTGCCCCGTGGTGGTAGTGACAGTGCGCAGTGTTTGTTTGCTCTTTCCCTCCTTTATTGTTGGATCTGCTCCATTTAGTGTCTTCTTGGTGGCAGCCTTTTATCTGAGACGCGCGGAAAGTGTTCGATCGTACAGTGTCGTGTGACATATTTTATTTACGAGTACAATAAATGAGATATTCACCCGAACGTCGACACCCCTTCGTCTGTACCGTAGTTGCATCAACAATAAACTGACACGTGCGACTTATGGCAGCTGTATCGTAATAAAAAATGATGAGGCTACTCCGATTCCCTGCGACGAAATTGCTGCTGCACATTTTGCTCGCAATCAGCAGCAAATCCTTCAACTGCTGCTGGGCAGCGTTGTTCTCCTCGGATCCCGTCAAGCAGGCAACCTCGCGAGAGGTGGACGAATTTGCTCGAACCTACCGACCGCCGGTTTCATTCGACGAATTCGGCTTTCCCAAGTTTATCGGCTCCGTGATGGCCGTTTTCCCGAGTCTTAACGAGGACCTGCATCTTCGACAGGCGTTCAAAGTGGACCGATCGGAGGCGGAGATTAAGCAACAGCAGCAATCGCTGCTGGACGACAACGAAATTCGGGACACGGCCGGAATCGACAAATCGCCGTCCTTGTCGGCGCCGTTTTCTTCCTCCGGATCCGGATCCAATAACGGAGTTGGACCACGGCACCAGCAACAGCAACGACTCACCGAATCTCTGGTCAGCTCCGGCACGGACTACTGCGTGTGTCCATGCCCCGGAGTCGGAAACCACGCAGTTCTGCCGTTCGTCGTTCATCCTCCGCCCAGTCGGTTCAAGCCCGGACAACCACCTCAACCGCCCTCGCCGCCGCAACCCCCGGGAACCGAAGCCTTCTTCCCGCCTAATTCCCCGTTGGAAGTGCCCAGTTTTCCGAACAGTCCAAACGGTACTGTACCTACGTACATCCTGCTCATATTTACATTGAGGAGAAAATGCGCTCGTTGGCGTACGCTCAGCGCATCTTTGCAAACGCCGAGCCCTCGGAAATGCCGGGCGTATGTCGCCGGCTGAACGCATTTTCTGCTCCCCAATGTGAATTGCTTGTGCGGCTCTTGTGATTATGTACTGTATTGCGTCGGGCGGTGCATGTATCAGCGTGAATGACACTCAGTTTATGATTGTTTCAGTGCAGTTCTTTCGTATTGAAAGCAAACGGTTGGACAAAGAGGCGGCGAAAAGGGCGGATTTCGCCGGCCGTTCGGAACCGGAACCACACCGTCACCCTTTTCCAAAGTATCCTCATCCCAAGCAGTCTCATCATCTCCAACCTCATCGCGAAAAAAGTACTACACGACACGTGCACATACGTACAACATAGGTACAGTACAGTCCATACACATACAGTACTGCGTAGAATAGGATAATATATGTATGTACATATACAGTAATAGAGTTAGATTTGGGCGGGCTACTTTTGGGGCAAAATTGTATTATCGTATGAGCACTTTTAGTGCTAAAAAGTAAAAACTTCGGTTGTTATAGGTCGGCTTTTCGACATTCCGGAATCTGCCTCTGCGGAACCTTATCATCACGCGATTTATTCGTACAAGCACAAGCATCCGGTCTCGGAGTTTCACAGCTCCAAAATACTCCCTCGGCCCAGCAAATACGGATGATAGTGATGTGATATGAACCACGAATAAACTCGCACTCCCGGTGCTACAGTTTCAAGCTCAACAATGCACCAAACCAGCGATTATTTCTAGAAGCCGGTTATTCGCTAAATTCGTGCTCGCTCATTGTTGTCATGGGTTATTCGCATTTACTTTTTGTGTGCATGCAGTTTCAAACGGTAAAAAAGAATCATAATATATTCTTGGTTACACTAAAAGCAACTTTAGAATTTGGACTGCAGGTACTACGCTATGTAACGTACACGTACGTACAGTAGCAGGTATGCCCAAGCGAATTTGACCCTCAGGGTACATGTAAATAAATACATGTAGGTGTATATGTCGTAGCTGGTTCTCAAATGGAGCAAGATTTCAAATCTTGCTAGCTGGTTGTAAAATTCGATCTCCAGCTAGCTTGTTTCGAAATCCTTCGAAGATTTGCCCAAGAGCTAGCTGGAAAACAAATCTTCGAATATATCCCGTTTTTGTGTAATCTTTTTTTGACACTCAGCAAACTGGCATTGCTGTGCATGGTATAAAAATATTTTTTTCATCTCATCTAATAAGAAGGGCGTAAATAATGAGTGTTATTTCAACAAGTGAGCACTTTGAGTGACAAACATGCTGGTGCACTTGCAGAGTAAAATTATTTTTGAATATATTAGGTCGTTTCAGACTGGTAGACGTTTTATTGTGAGTGAAATTCTTTTTAGGTATAGTCTGGCCATAGACAGTTCAGTATAGACCTCATGCGTGATGTGCACATTGCGTGTATACCTACTCTTCCAGAAAAAGAGTACAATAAGCAAGGACAGAAATTTGTTTTTTTTCTACTTTATGCAAGACGACTTGCGTTCCACCATGAACTCTTAGCAGCCACAGACACAGGTTGTAAACTATGTAGCTTTTGAAGTTAGTATAGCTGCCATGTGAGACATGGCATGGCCAGGAATATATAACATTATTGAGGGGGAGGAATATGCAAACAGTGTAGTGAGGCGGAAGCAAGGCTAGCGACCAAGTAGTTCCGTATATACGACTTTCTCAAATTTGTCCTTCCGTATATATGACCAGTTTTTCCGTATATACGACCATTTTGTTGGTCGTATATACGGAAGTTCTTCCGTATATACGGAAAGTCCTTCCGTATATACGGAAGTTCTTCCGTATATATGGAAAGTCCTTCCGTATATACGGAAAGTGGTCGTATATACGGACGTCCTTCCGTATATACGACCAGTACGTTTCCGTATATACGACCCTTGATGGTCGTATATACGGAAACAACTGGTCGCATATACGGAAGGACAAATTTGAGAAAGTCGTATATACGGAACTACTTGGTCGCTAGCCTTGCTTCCGCCTTACTACACTGTTTGCATATTCCTCCCCCTCTATATTCCTCCCCCTCTATAATGTTATATATTCCTGGCATGGCAGCTTCTTCAACCAAAAGAACGATGACAGCTTGGACTTTTGACATTGCCAAGCAATGAGTTTCATCTCAACTTCCTTGGCAGATGGCTATTACTATTAGTCATTCAAGTTTAGGGCCCCCTGCTTTGCTCTAAAGTTGTAGGGTCATTATGACCAACTGATCTCACACATAATCTTGCATTGCTCTCTAAAGGTGTCGATAAAAAATACACCTTCCAAAAATTTCACCACCAGCTAGCTGGAAACCGAATTCTATTTCCAGCTAGCTGGTTTCGTAATTCAACATCCAGCTAGCAAGATTTGAAATCTTGCTCAATTTGAGAACCAGCTACGACATATACATGTAAATAAATTTTCCTTTCTCTCTCTAATAGGGACCTTTTACATTTTACGTAGACACAGGGGGGGGGGGGGGGGGGGCCCCCCTCCCACCTTAGCCTCATGTCCACGTGGATCCACGGGGGGGGGGGGGGGGGGGGTTGGGCGCGCCGTGCACATGAGCAACGTCCACGGTAGTGGCGATATTTTGATTTTGCAGTGCAGGCATGTAATGGGACAGCGATATTGCTTCTGTACTCAGTAAAATGGTTATATAGCTTTTGCGTTTGAGTGATGGATCAATATCTGTAGCATTCAGCAGTACATAAATAAATATATAAATATTCGACCTTCATATACACCCAGATGTCCACGTGTGGACAGGGGGGGGGGGGGGGAGGGGGTCGTGGAAAATGCTAAAATCCACGTGGTGTCCACGGTCAGGGGGGGGGGGGGGGTCGTACCCCCAAAAATTGGCCAGCCTCTGTCTACGTAATGTGTAAATGCTCCCATATACAGTACTGTAGGTAATTTTTCTTTTTTCTTTCTACTACAGTAACGTAGTAGTACGTAATGTACGTTTACACTTAGAGCCAGAGCAAACGCTGCCTTTTCACTTCTTCGGCACCACCACAGCGGCAATTGCTGCTTTTCTGTTTCGCTTCAATTTCGAACACAGTTTCTCCATCGCCATCATAACCAGGTGCACCAGGGACAGAATGGAGCCGCCTAGAAACAGACCCAGCGCTCCGCCCACGTTGCCGATGAGCATGGCCGGCGTTTGGCTGAAGTACTGATTGATCCGAGTCACTTCCAGTCGCGGATACATGACGCCAAAGACGGCGCGACTGTGCAGAATTTCCTTAAAGGCAAGGGGTCCCCTAACACCGACTTTCGAAGTTAAAGTTCAAACCAATTTTATCATAAACTTTAACCAAGTCTTTTACAAAAACCGTTTAAAATTCAATATTCTTATCCATTCATGAGTTATTCGATGATAAAGGTCGATAAATTTTCAGTATTGAAGCGGTCCTCGGGAACCGCTACGGTAGTGTACCACCTACCATAGCGGTTCCCAAATCCGTCTTCAGTACTGAACTTTGCAGACGGATAACTCGTGAATGGATAGGGATTTTGAACATCGGTTCTTGTATGTAAAAGACTTGGTTAAAAATTTAGTTTATGATAAAGTTGGTTTTTGAACTCAAAATTCGAAGGTTGTTGTTAGGGTAGCCCTTGCCTTTAACCCGACTCGCGTTTCCATTCCAATGTTTTGCCAGTGCGGATTGGGAAAGGGGCGACACGGAGCGAATGTGGATGGCGTAGCGGGTCTGCAAGCACCGCTCGGGACAGAGGCGTTGACAATGTTTGCTTTGCGCCTTGATGACCGCCTTCAATTTGGATGCGGCGCCGCTGAACAAGCCGGCAGTCGACCAGTAGTCGCACACGGGTTTGCGCGGGGCAACGCCGATCCGACGGTACCCTGGAGCGCCGATCTCGCATCTGAAAAATCTTTCCTTATTTGGCTAAAAAAACATATAGGGTGCTGTGGGGTAAACTCGGACACGGGGGTAAACCCGGACACCTAATACGACCAGCATACGACATCAGCAAACGCAGCCATCTCAGCAGCCATACGACCGATTGAGACAAGTATTCTGCAATCGATTCCTTGAACTCTCCTCTTTTCTGAGCCTACTATGTTCATCATTTACTGAAGCGGCAAGTTCAGAAAAGATTAGGTGTCCGAATTTACCCCGTGTCCGGGTTTACTCCGCAGTACCCTAGCTACATACGCAAATAATGGACGTACACCCACGGTAAACGTTGCATAGACGACACATTACTGACTACTGTTGTCGTTTTAACGAATAATTATTTAATTAAAATTACTAATTAAAATTAAATGACGTACTGCTGTTGCGTTGCCTGTTGTTTGTTGAGCACTTTCAGGCTATAGTCTATGTTGCATTTCAAGAAGCAGTCGGTGGTGCTGTAGTCTTCATCCGCTGTTTCTGTGCAGTGAATCTGTGGCGGCTTCGGCACACTTTTAAAGGGGTTGTGCGGGCGAGGATTCCCATGTGAAGGGGATCGGTTTTTTTAAATTTTCTATTCCTACTATCCGAACATGAAGTGAAAAAGTTATAAAAAAAAGCTAAAAAGTGTCAAAACAGCCGATCCTCGCCTTCCCTGAGGAAATGTCTCTTCGGCCAACCCCTTTAAACTGCGTTTGTTGCACCGTTAGGTGGGTGTAGGCTCCGCGGCGTAGGAACACGGCATCAGCGTAGTCGACTTCCCATAGCTTTTCGCTCAGAAGCATGGTGAGGACTAGATCATCATCCAACGGTATCAGGTTGAATGGTGCGCGGTGGGTGGATTTGGGTGGAAATTTGACGGTGACTTGGAGACCCGGGGTCGTAGATCCGGTCTGAAGATGGACTGGCAAAACGACGCATGGACCCATTATGCTCTCCACATAGTCACCAACTTTGCACGGATCAATTGAAAGCAGTCCTGTTGAACATGAAGAGCTCTAATTTCTGTTGGGCCATAGGATAGGGTACTGTGGGGTAAACCCGGCCACCTAGTGCTGAAAGCCTAAGCATATATGTCTGTAAAATCCAATCGGATATGAAAGTGTATTGGATGATGTCTATTTCCTGTCTGCGCCCTTTCGTGTTCAACGTTATATTCTTGTTGGCATTCTATTTTCTTTTCCTCTGTCCTGTGAGGTTGTGTCTGAAGTAAATTCCACCTACAACCTACTCTGTGGGCAATCATCGGCCCAGGATGCTGCCAACAGTTATGTCCATGCTAAGCCTAAGCCTATCTCTATAGCTAAGCCTAAGCCTATATGTACAGGCTGTTTCATTTGTTATGTCACCTCAAAAATGCTAATAACTTCTGTTTTAATGAAGGGATTTCAACCAAATTTTTTTTATTAGAATCCTTGAAAATTTAGGAAAGAAGCATGCAAAATTTCATGGCTGAATCTATAGTACGAAGGGAATTATGAAGCCTCAAACATTGCGGTCAAAATCGGCAGTGCGTGAAAAGCGCTCGATTTTCGAAGTCCACATGGGAGAAGGTGTGAACTTTCCCTCCATTCAAGCATCCATTTCGGATCTTCTGCAGCTTACAATGCCTAAAAATTGAGGGAACATTAGAGTATTTTCCACAGTTTTGAAGACGGCTGCACAAGTGCTGAAGAGCGGAGGCGGGCACATCGAAAAATAGGACCTGAAAAGGCATCGCTTGTTTTTTCGTTAATAGCGCATTTACGTTCATGAAATTTTGCATGCTTTTTTCCTAAATTTTCAGTATTCTAATAAAAAAAATTTGGTTGAAATCCCTTGATTAAAACAGAAGTTATTAGCATTTTTGAGGTGACATAACAAATGAAACAGCCTGTATAATATGCCTCAGCCTATGTTCATAGGTACGCCTTAGCCAATGCCCATAGCCAAGCCTAAGCCTATTTCCATAGCTAAGCCTTAGCCTATGTCAATAGCTAAGCCTAAGCCTATGTCCATAGCTATGCTTAAGCCTATGTCCATTGCTTAGCCTAAGCCTGTCCATAGCTAAGCCTAAGCCTATGCCCATAGCTAAGCCTATAAGCCTATCTCTGTTTATAGCTCAGCCTATGCTCATAGCTAGGTAAGCCTAAGCCTATATCCTATGGTAAACTTTAGCCATGTCGATATCCATGCCTTTTTCCATAGCTAAGCCTAAGCCTAAGCCCATAGCTAAAGCCTAAGCCTATGTCCATAGCTACCTAAGCCTAAGCCTATGCCCATAGCTAAGCCTAAGCCTATCTCTCTTTATAGCTCAGCCTATGCCTATGCTCATAGCTAAGCCTAAGCCTATGTCCATAGCTAAGCCTAGCCTAAGCCTAGGGTATGTCCATAGCTAAGCCTAAGCCTATGTCCATAGCTAAAGCCTAAGCCTATGTGCATAGCTAAGCCTAAGCCTGTGTATGTCTATAGCTAAGCCTAAGCCTATGTCTATAACTAAGCCTAAGCCTATGTGCATAGCTAAGCCTAAGCCTGTGTATGTCTATAGCTAAGCCTAAGCCTATGTCCATAGCTAAGCCTAAGCCTATGTCCATAGCTAAAGCCTAAGCCTATGTCCATAGCTAAGCCTAAGCCTATGTGCATAGCTAAGCCTAAGCCTGTGTATGTCTATAGCTAAGCCTAAGCCTATGTCTATAACTAAGCCTAAGGCTATGTGCATAGCTAAGCCTAAGCCTGTGTATGTCTATAGCTAAGCCTAAGCCTATGTCTATAACTAAGCCTAAGCCTAAGCTGTGGACATTGGTCCACAGCTAAGCCGCCTAAATACAAGGTGTCTCACGTAGATCTCCCTAACGGTCCAGCCTTATAGCTTCCGTGCTACAGTAGATATCAAGCTGAAATTTTGTCCCCAGAAACCCAAGCATATGCCAAATTTTGCGGCAAAATTTGAGCTAGATAGGTCAAGTAGGGATGAAATTACGACCTTGTAAAGTTACGACCACGTTTTTCAGCATTTTGAAATTAGTGGCGCCACTATTGACCTCGACAGCCCCTTGAGGGCAGTTATAAGCTGTATGTATATCGCCTCTATTTTTGAATCCTTTGTGTTTTAGAGTGTGATGATGTTAAAGCTATTGTTGTTCCATCATGTTGCCATGTTGGATGAGCTGCTTGACCATGCTGAGCAGAAGATTCGAAGCTCAAAACTATGCTCAGTGCGAAAAATGATAAAAGCAGGGTCCAACATTTAAGCACCTGTAATTTCGTTGACTGTGGGCCTATCTGGCTCATATTTTGCCACAAAGTATGGCACATTCTTGGGTTTCTGGGGACAAAATTTCAGCTTGATATCTGCTGTAATACGGAAGTTATAAGGCTGGATCGTTAGGGAGATCTACGTGAGACACCCTGTACATAGTACATATTATTTATTTATGCATCACTCGTGCTTGTGTTGTTTCAAAACCTTACCATGATTTTTAGACACAATTTCCACAAGAGTCTCGCAATCGGGGTACAAATGGTCGAAGACTTCTTGCACAGTATTCGCGTTCAGTCGCTTTTGCAGTCCCTGATACTCCGACAGCGTGTGGTTCAAATTTTTTGCGCTGGCCACGTCGAACCATGTAACTTCTCAAAATAAAGGAATGCTGTAAAGCTTCATTTATAACCTCCGGGGGATAAAAATCGTTAATCGCCGCGTTGGGGGGGGGGGGGGGGGTAATACACGAGACCAAGCAAAATGTGCCAAATCGCACCAACATGCTTATTTTGCTTTATTTGCACGTTTTACGCGTTTTAAAAATTTTGGTTGGATAAAAATCGTTAGGGGCGTTACAAAACACAAACACAAGGGGTGTTATATTCGAAGGGGGTAATACACGAAGCTTTACAGTAATAGGCTAATAGGCTCACAGTGTAGTGTACACGATGGTGTGTTGTGTTATACTTACACTTAAAATCTTACCTGGATTTAGCGGAGCTTTTGCAACCCCAAACATTGCGTGAAATTGTTGATACAACTCGTCGCTGATATTCAAAGCTTCCAGTTTCCTGTCATCGAACCTATTCGTGTAGCAGACCGCCAGCCTTGGCAAAGGCAGAGACATCGGCGATTCGATCTGGTACTCGGTGGCAATGGGCTTCTCCACATACTGCTTCAAAGCGTTGTACACCCATCTGCCTGTTGCGCACGCGCCCAGCAGGAAAATGAGGAACCAGAGTAGCTGAATGGCCTTCGGCTTGTCCGGTCGAATGTGGCACAAGCCGTGAAACGTCGACTCGCCAAAATTGCCAACGCCATTTGGACTTGGATACATGATTGGTAGGCATTGGCTTTTGCCAGATTAGGTCTGGCCAACTGTTTGTAAAAGCTCCAGGTACTGCAAAGTTTGGTGTACATACGTAGGCCTACTGTAGGTCCCGATATCGAACATAACCCGAGAAATATTATCGACGACTTCAGCAATTTGGTAGACTACAGTATTTTGATATTTATCCTGGGTGACGACACCAAACTTAGCTGCTTTCCAATCCACTACAGAACGTAGTTCGCTGTTAGCGGACGTTTACGCATGTCTTAAGTCAGTGCAATGTGCAATTATTCGGATTAGCGCCTATCCCTGAGTCTGAACCAACTCTTCCAGTCTCAAACGGCTGCTGGAACATCAAAGTCACACGTTGTGCACAGCTGGGTTGGATTTGAACGTACTGCTGGTGCATAGCTCAATAGCTGCACAGTACAACATGCATGTACGTATGTACCGCCGTATATCAATTTCTAGTCCTGTCATTAGTTGGAGTACCTTTGCTCCTGCTAACTCCCAAATTTTTGCAATTTTTTATTTTATTTCTATTGTTTGCTGTTGCGCATATCAAATGTCCTGAGTCTAATTTTTTAGTCCTGCATATTTTTTGTTCGCTGCTTTGTAGAGAAAAGCTGCAACCTAATGTTCAAGTAACGAGGGGCTACGTACAAACTGTACATAGCCCCTCTACAGCACAGCATGTAGCTACAACAATATTATGTAGCCTACATTTCTTGTGGTATTTTTTGCCTCGTAGGCCTAAATTTGCGGTTCGTGTTGCTTGATAGGAGAAAGTTACGTCCATTGCATTGCCTCTGCCTCAATAGATCACAAGCGGTGCTTTTGCCTGAACCATTGACACGTAAGTACAGTACTACTACATGCACACATGCATCAAAGATCAAAGTTCCTGCTGACATGAGATCGTTGCAACAAAGCTATTGATCCGGTTCCAGGCAGGTCCCACTTTTGAAATCCTGTACGACGGTAGTCGGCCAGCAGCAGCAAGTAGGCTACATTATATTACATAAACAGCAATTGTGATGGCAATGAAAAAAGACCAAGATTAGCGAACGTCTTTACTGATGAGTCAGAGCGAGAAGAAAGTACACGACATGCAGTATAGTGCGCGGTGAGGTTAGTGAGACTGTTGAATGAGTGAGTGGGCTAGTAGTAGTAGTACTGACTGGGGAGTAGGTACTGGCGGCGACTGCTATGGACGAGTTGCGTTGTCGCGATTGGGTTGGTCGAAAGCGACCCCGCGGTATTTGATAAAAGTTTGGATCGGTGCCTGCCGGGTCATCGACGTCATTCTTGTTGTCAATTCTTCTTTTCACTCGCTCATTTGATGCTTCCAGATGATTGAACAAGGTCGGCGAACCTGCAGGCACCGATCCAAACTGTCACTAAATAAAATACCGCGGGGTCGGTCGCCATCGACCAACCGCAAGCGCGACAACGCAACTCGTCCATATTCTTTCCATTCATGCGGCTCTTCTATCCATGATCAAGCCTTTCTTCGGCGTGGGTCTGAGGACGTCGAATGTGCAGAGGAGGCCATCGCTGACTGTCATCATCCCGGCGGCGTTGTCAAACTCTCCGCAGTAGTGCGGGGCGGAGAAGATTGTGACGAGTTGACGGTTGGCGAAGAACTCGTAGCCGTTGGCCACCACCTGATGCGCCCGGGCCACCAGATCGATGTTCATCTGTCGACAGAACTGCGCCACCACGTCCGCACCGAACACCTAACAGGCCGCATACTAATTTGCCTTTTTTTCAGCGCGGGGTTACTGTACCAAGAATATTATTTTTGAATTGTACCCCACCTACCTACTTTAGAAGCTAGCTAGCTACCTATTCGTTGGTGTACCGGGTTGCCCGCCAAGTGTGAACAATGAACTGTGTCGTGCCCGAGCTCGAAAAGGGGGGAGAGAAATAGGATCGAACGGAAATCGAACCCACTACCCTTGGTCACGCAGCGTGGACTTTTAGGCACACGACCACGTGCCGGTCTAAGGACAGATGGCTAAACTCGCCTTACGAATAGAACTATGTACGAAAACACGTACAAGCAGTACGTAGCAGAAGTGTCGCTCGTATCTTTTTCTCTGCCCACAAAAAACAAAAATGTGATAATTAAATTAGTGGTACAATACCCCCTCCCCCCGCACGGTATCCCCCCGAACGGTACCCCCCGCATGAATAGGCAAAAGTATGCAGCCTGTGTAAGACACGCCGCGATTGTTGGGTTGCCAGCCGCGCGCCCACTTTTCCGGGTCGGCCCAGAGCAGATCGATGAGGAGGCCTTTGTCGGCGGGGTCCACGGGACGCTGAATGTGACGCAGCTGATCCCAGTTCTGAATCTCCGGACTCAGGCCGCCGTGCATGCAGAAGATCTTGCCCTCGATGAGCGCGCAGAACGGCATGCAGTTGAACGCGTCCTGAAACACTTTCCAGATGCGGATCGAGTAGCGACGCCGGCATTCGTCGTAGAAGCCGTAGACTCGACTGAAAAAAAATAAAGAACGCAAAGTGTACGATAAAAAAACTGATGTGAGATGGGATCAGACCACCAGTAAGCAAGCAGATGGTGATACGTGAAACTATTGAAAAAGCCCAACTCTGTACATAGGTACCAATGTACAACCCCTGATTGGGAAGGAACCAAAGGCCAAAAAGAAGCCATTAGGATTAGATTAGATGTTATAAGAGCCCCGGTTATACTGGTGGGGTGTAACTCCGCCACCAAGCAAAGGTACACTAGGTAGCAACAGGTACTTTATGTACGGTTGGTACAGTAGGTCATAGAGATGAGCTTACTGTAATGTTTTGTGTATAGCTCCCTGGGGCTAGGTATATGATCGGTAAGCCTCGATTAGGGGGCTATATACGATGGGGGCAATACACGAAACATTACAGTAGCTACTAGTATGCTGCTGCGGAGCTTAGGCTTACTTGATGGCTGCACACTCGTGGTTGCCGCGAAGGAGGAAGAAGTTGTGGGGGTACTTGAGCTTGTAGGCGAACAGGAGGATGATCGTTTCCAGACTCTGCTTCCCGCGATCCACGTAGTCGCCCAGGAAGAGGTAGTTGACGCTCGGAGGGAAGCCGCCCTTCAAAAAGAAACACACGCAAAGATTTTTGGGTGGGCGCGATCGCGAAGGTGGTGGTTTAGTATACTGTGACATAAATATGGATCGGTGCAGGCGGAGACGTCGTCGACGCGACGAACATTTTTTAGGCATCTGGGAACGGCAAAAGACGAGCAAAGAGAAGAATAAATTAAGACAACAAACGACGTTGACGGTCACATCACGTCAGCGCAGCACCGATCTAACCTTACATTATGATTACCGCGGGCAGCGCGCAACAGACTCAGCGCAAGTAGCAAATAATACGTACGTCCACGAATAATAACATACGTAATATACGTAATACGTAGGGTACAACGGGGTAAACCGGACACCTACTTAAGCTTTTTTGAAGCTTGCCGCTTCAGCAAATAATACATGTGAGCAGCTCATTTGAAGAGGAGAGGTCAAGGAATCGATTGATAGAATACTTGTCACAATCGGTCATACTGTATGTTGCTGAGATAAACTAGGTGTCCGGGTTTACCCCCGTGTCCGGGTTTACTCCACAGTACGTTACCTTGTCGAAAATGCGAAGTAGGTCCGAGAACTGTCCGTGCGTGTCGCCGACGACGCGAAGCGTGCCTTCCGCGTTGAGCTGGAGGAAGGGCGGCTGGTGCATGAAGAGCTCGCGCGCCGCCTGGCACAACACCATCACCTCCGGCTCCGGCACGCTGCCCACCAGACCGCCGCAGTGCCCGAGCGACAGCATCTTGTCGATCAACTCGTCGATGTCCAGGTTAGTTGTGGGCGCGTTGCTGATCGCGATAGCCGGCGGAGCCATGACTGACCGACTGACGGAGGACTGGACTGGGCTTGTTACCTGATGGCGCGTTCACCAGACGTCTGTAACGTCCATCCGTTCGTCAACCCATATGGTTTGACGGACGAAACGGACGGACGAACACGTCTGATAGGTTGACGAACGGACGGACGGACGGACGTTACGGACGTCTGGTGAACGCGCCTTCACTCACCTCCTACCTCGCAGAGAGCGCTCAGGGAAGAACCGACCGGACAGGACAGCCGCACACGAAAACACTGGCTTCCGACGAAGGAAAAGGAAGACGACTGGAAGCGGAAATTGAATCCACAGCGGAAATGTGTTCTGTATGTACGGTAAAGCTTCGTGTATAACCCCCGAGGGGATAAAAATCGTTGGTCGCCGATTCGAGGGGGTTACACACGAGGCCAAGCGAAATGTGCCAAATCAGCATCAACATGCTGTGTTTTATTTGCACGTTTTACTTACGCCGTTTTCACATTTTTGGTTAGAGGAAAAACGTTAGTGACCAAACAGGGGGTAATACACGAGGGGATATACACGAAGCTTTACAGTGTGTATGTATTGCGATGTAAGGTACTGTGGGGTAAGCCCGGCCATAAGCGCCTTTGGACTTGCTGTTTCATTCAGCAATCTGATGCACTAAATACATACCACATCTGAAAAAGGAGAATTAATTCAAGGACTCGATTTGTGTCAATCGGTCCGTGTGGCGGATTTTCCCATGGCCATGTTTACCCCATGCTACCCTATGTGTATATGTGTCTACAGTTATGTAGCCAATGAATGTTCATTCATTCATTGTGCTACTGCCATAGTACCTCTGTTCAGTTGGACTGCTTTCATTCGGAGAGCAGCACGTTTGTTTTGTCGTTTCTATATTTCTCACGTACATACGTATGTATGTACATACATAGAGCTAAGCCTAAGCCTAAGCACCTCTGTTCAGTTGGATTGCGTTCATTCAGACAGCAGCGCCTTCGTTTTGTCATTTCTATATTTCGCACGTACGTACGTACGTATGTACATACATAGTACATAGAGCTAAGCCTCAGCCTAAGCCCAAGACCAAGCCTAAGCCTAAGCCTAAGCCTAAGCCTAAGCCTAAGCCTAAGCCTAAGCCTAAGCCTAAGCCTAAGCCTAAGCCTAAGCCTAAGCCTAAGCCTAAGCCTAAGCCTAAGCCTAAGCCTAAGCCTAAGCCTAAGCCTAAGCCTAAGCCTAAGCCTAAGCCTAAGCCTAAGCCCACTGGAGGACGTGGAGGTACTGTATGTTCAAGTCACTCTAGTCGGCCCTGGTTGATTGAATTGAGTGGTGCCAAATAGGCGTCTTCTCCTAGGATAACCAGCTTCTAGCTGTCATGATCAAAAGGGGAAATTCTGTGAATGAGGTCATCCGGGTATGCAGTCAAATAGTTAACAGTCAGTTAGCAGTCAGTACGTTAACCTGGAACGCAGGAGGTCCAGGGTTCGATATATTTCCTGGCACTGGCACATCTGGCAAATTTTTCTTCTCGACTATGCATGTACGCACGTAGTACGTACGGTACTGTACTGGCTGACTTGAATATATCTGCGAATTGTTTTGCACGCTGCTCGTGTGATGTCGCTGCTTTCGGAAGTCAGCGTCGTCCGTCCTCCCCTGCGTGTGTTGAAGGGCGGCGTTTGCGCGAGCCACGCAGCGAAGCGCCTGTGTTGGATGGAAAAGACGTTAGTTACGTCGGATTTTTTTTGCGGCGCGGCGTCGAAGACGCGAGAGGAGACAGGAGAAAGTTCTTTTTGCTCGGGAGTAGAAAAGTAGTCGGTTTTGAAGTTTTTGGCGGCGGAGAAGAAGGATTGTAATTCATAGTTTTGTGTCGGCGGGCAGTTGTTTTTGCCTGCAGTAGACGTAGTAGTTTTTGAGGTGCAGAGAGAGGAGGCGAATCTACTTTCTTGTAGTGTTTACCTTGATCAGTTTGTATTTATATCAACACCACCGTTGTTCTAAACGACACAACCACCACATTCATTTGCTCCGTTGACATTCCGGTGGCTATCTGCACAGAAGAAGACAGAAGCCCTGCAAAACGTGATCCAGCTTGCTGAGAAAACGACACGATTGACAGATTTATCTTCGTTTCATCTTCCGACGCGCCTGATTGAAAAAAGCCTTGTTTCAAGTTCAAACTGTTTCAACCAGATTTTCTTCCAATCTGACCGCATACTTCCTCCTTCCTTCCGCTCATTTCCTTCTGTTGCACGTGGTATTGGATAGATAGAAGAACAAGCAGAAGCTAGGAAAATGCAAACGGATTCTCAATTGAGTCCAAACAGCGAGGGAGTTAGCGACGGAGGATCTAACAATGACCCCGGGTTAGAAAGGGATCGTTTACATATTACGTCAGGTGGTATTCACCCCCCCAAATCCATGGGAATATGGTCCCCCCTGTCAAACTGACGTCAGAGGTTACACCCAAGGGTCCCCATCGCTGACGTAATTTTTAAATGATTCCTTTGGTGAACGTAGGTAGGGTAGTGCGGGGTAGTTCGTGCGGGCCCGATTTTTTCCTCTTGCCCGAATTACCCCGCACTGCTGCTACATATTTGTTATTGTAGTATTGCCTTATGCGTTCTTTGAATGAATGGAGTGGATAAACCCCCAGTGTATGTACATAATCTTGTACGCAGTGCTTTTGCGTTTCTTCCCAATTCCCCAGCCGTGTCGCTTATCTGAATGCGGCATAAGGCTAATAGTATTGGAATATACGCATTGCTGCACGTTTTTGTCTTGTTGTTTCAGTAAAATGTTCATCGGTGGATTGAGTTGGCAAACGTCGCCAGGTATGATCGTCATTATTCTATCTGATTTCTAATGGCCCATTCACATTGGAGTCATGCGCCGTGTCCATGACTCGAGACACGCGCAAACTGGCATGGATGCGCCGGGCGTACGCCGAGCGCATTTCATTCCAATGTGAATGGACCGTTACTCATATCTCTGTTTCGTGTATGTGTGAACAGCTGTTACTGTACGTAAAAGGAGGGTGCTTGTTGTGCGTTTGCAGAGTCTCTTCGTGAGTACTTCCAAAAGTTTGGCGAAGTCAACGAGTGTATGGTGATGCGGGACCCTGCGACAAAGCGAGCGCGGTAAGATCTTAAAGCTTTTTGTCTTTGAAATATGGTGGTGCGGGGGTAATTTGGGCCACCTCTACCTATTTCCCGAATTTGGAACTGGGAGAAAATTGGTGATCGTGGCGTCAAAATTTTCCTTGTACGTTCTGCTATCTGGTGTTTATATATTTGCTGCGCGGCCAGAATTACCCCAACCGGCCCGAATTACCCCGCACTACCATATTGCTCGATTTTGATATCAGCTCTTTGAGCCGATGTAGGTAGCTGCATATCTTTACAATTCGTACAGTAGAAGATAAAGATAGGCGTTTAGTGTGCAGTTCAGACGGCAGACATATTGACAAAATATCGACTTTAGTCTGTCCACTGAGAGAATGCGAAGTTTTTACTGAATTTGTCGTGGAAGGCTTTTTTGCGCAAAATTGCGTGGAACTGTCCAGCAATTTACGCGAAAAAGTCTTCCGTAACTTCGAAAATCTTCGCATTCTCTCAGTGGACCGACTGTATTCTACATACACTGGGGTTTTTCTTCTCCATTTCCATTCATTACTTTTTTCTCTTTCTTACAACGGCGAAGGTGCACGTGTTCATGTCAGGCGACTTCTAGGTACTACATACGTCTGTATCTGCGTTCGTACGTATGTACACTTTTCTGTTTTTGTCTGCGACGATGGCAGAGAGGACAGGAGGAGGTAGTTGGTTGTTTTGTTCCTTGCTGACTGGCTGGGTTGTTGCGTTTTTTTGCCGCGACTGAATTTCGTCGCGTTTGTTGCGGCAAAGGTTGGCGCAGAGCGAGAGGAGTCTGTCGTCATTCTTCCAGACCTATGCAGACGTGGGCCTGGGGGTGAGGGGGGGTATGTTGAACGCACCCCCACCCCTACCTCTCCATACCCCCACCCGTACCCCCAGGAAAAATGAAAAGCAACATACCCCCGCGTACCCCCAGAAAAAAAACAGCACTACGTATCCCCACCGCGTAACCCCAAACTTGAAATCAGCAGTTTGTCTGCCAGGACACGTACCCCCACCCTTTTTTCCTCTGGCTTACATCCATGCTCAGACTTTTTGCATACTCCACAAAGTGCATGCATTGTCAAGAATTGTTGTTTGTAGTTGCACAATGTAGTGAATAGTTTTATATAATGGTTTATCCCTATCATTCTAGACAAGTTGCTAAAGTATTCAACAGTGGAAATTCGATTCGAACACATACTTACACACCGCTCTTATCAACCCACCACTGCATTTTGTATAAATATTACAAGGTGCACAATAAAAACTGTTGCACTGTGTGCAAAAAAGTAGTGCTCATTTTTTCTGGGGATAGATATAGACTTTGTGGGGTTATGTAGTACACCATTTACAGTTGGGGGTACGTAAATATGCTGGGGGTACGTGAGGTTTTTTTCTTGGGGGTACGTAAAAAATCTGGGGGTACGTGGCCAAAAAAATTTTTTTGGGTGGGGGTACGCAACACCCCCCCACTTTTGACCTCCTGCATACCCCCACTGACAGACCCCCACCCTCAAAACCGTGCCCACGTCTGCCTATGTGTACGCTTACGCATGGCATATGTACAGGTCTTTGAATATCAAGTGAAGGGGAACGTTTGTTGGTTTTGCTTTTTTTATCCGTCGGCGACGGGTGCGATGAAAATGGATGATTTGAGCTGCTTACTGCGCGCACACACCTATTGCGTTTTGCAGACAGTTGGGAGAATGAGAGAAAGAAAGAGCGACCTTGGGAGAGTCGAACCCTCATTCATGGCTCGTTCACACTGGAGGGAAAATGCGCTCGGCGTTCGCCCGGCGCATCCATGCATGCCATTGGGTGTGTCGAGCCGTGGACACGCCGAGCGTACGCCCAGAGCATGTCGCCAATGTGAATCAGCCATCACTCTCGCTCCCACCTTCTCACCTATAGCGCATGGACAGGAAATTGTGCTTTGTTGGAAAGTGACGAATGGTATCATTTTTGTGGTTGGTTTACTACAGCATGAGCCTATGTTGTGGGTGGGTGGAAGCATATCTGTCCAGTCCAAGGTGGAAACCAATCTGTCTGTAGTCCAGTTCAAGCGATTCTGCATCTGGTGTTTTTTGTTTGGCACTGTGCGTACATTCTGTGAAGGAAGCATTGGTCTAAAACGAGACAGTGCAGTCTGCCCTATATGCAGATAATAAAGGACGAACATTGAATCGTCACTTCGTCTAATTTTTGCCAGCTCCTTTTTCGTTTTCGTAACTTTTTTGCGTACGTAACGTGTGTATGTAAAGAAAGGTCACGTATGGTATCAGATCAACAGATGAAGGCTCGCAGCAAATTGCGTCTTAGAGCGTGCTGTAGTGTGTGTCTACTTTCTGTGCCTCTACCCCGACTGTAAAGGGACGACGACGATTTTTGAAAAATCCAGTTTTTCACACTGTTTCTTTTCCATAAAATTTTGCGGGGAAGAGGTGTCGAGAAAAATGGTGGTTGGTTCATTTCACTGGGGCGCAACACACGAGCTTCGAGCGAATTCGGACCGAGTTCGGAGTTCAGACCGAACACGTCTCCGAATTACAGACTCGACTGTTCACACGCAAGTTTGGAAAAACGGAGCGAGTTCGGTGCGAACTCGGAGATTTTGCGTGTTGAAGCGTTGTCAGGGCTCCGAATTCGGAGCGAATTCGCGGAGTTCACGTGTGTAGCGCCCCAGTGGCTGTGTGCGGCTGCGGCTTCTGTGTGTTGGTGCCCGGATGAATATTTTTGAAAGGGACGGCGGGCGCCCTTGCCTTTGGGTTTCACTGCTCTGCTGTCTTTTGTTCTCTGCTGCTGCTACTTTTGGACGGGTTGGTTGGTTGGTTTGGTTGAAGACACGGGAAAAGGGACCAGTTTTCGAGCACATACAGCACCTATCGCAAATACTAATAATATATGTGCGTACCATTTAGTGTGTGTACATACATAATGGTGAATCTACGAACAAACGACACAGACGACGACGCAAAATAACGATATGAAAAGAAAAATAAGCGACACCTTCTGTTCTGTGTGCCGGTCGGTTGGTACAAGCACCAACTGACACTGAGAACTTGGAAGCATAAATAGGAAAACACAGTGAAAACACTGGAGCAGAACAATAATACGCAGGGGAGGGGAAAGGTCAAAACACCTGAACCAGTAGCTTATTTGTCTGGACCATGCAATAACTGCATTCGTGCATTACGTGTGCCGCCTGAACTGCGCACTATACGCATATAGAACCACCTAGGTAGGTTGTAGAGTAAGGAATAGCTGTAACACCGTAGATGGAAAGTGCAGTCAGTCGCTATATGTAGAGTATGTATGTACCTACCTACGTATATGTTGTGTATGTATGTACGTACGTACGGTGGTACGTGAGTAGCGTGTACCGTTTTTGTGTGTTTTAGAGGCTTTGGTTTCATAACATTCTCAGATCCCGGTAGCGTAGATAAGGTTCTAGCTCAGCAAGTGCACGACTTAGATGGAAAAAAGGTTAGCCGAGCATCGTATACTAGCAGCTCCTGTAGAGCTGCTAATCGTAGCTTACAAATGTACGTACGTACGTAAGTATGGTACGGTACGGTGTCGTACGGTTACAAGGGTGGTCGCTCGCTAGGTGACAACGAGTTTACGACCAGCCGAAACATCAAAGACACGAGTTCACCCAGGCTACTCCCATAACACAGTAAGGAAGTTATTCGTACTATCTGGGTGAACTCGTTGCTTTGCTGTTTCGGCTGGTCATGAATCGTGATCGCAAGTAGCGAATAGTTAGCCGTAGTTGTATGCGCGTATTGTTGGCATTTAGCAGCGCCATCATCAGTAAACAAAGAGCGCACTTTTGGTTACAAACTTGTAGCGCGCAAACCACGCTAACTGTTTGGCTCGATTGCATCGATAGGCCTGCATTATTCCCGCGCGGCCTCAGTCAATGCGTTGTTGCTCGGTATTGCAACCTTTTACAAGTTGTAATTTGCGCTGCATTGATGATGGCGGTAGCTACATAGCAGGCTCAATGGGGGAGAGCCTGTATGTACGTAGCAAGCAAGTAGCACTACTTATGTACGTACGTTGATTTTACCTACTGCAAGGGAGAGTATGCATATGTGGTGGGTGATGAAAAGTGAAAGTTTGGCACGAACTGCTTTGGCGTATGTACGTGTGTATGTTATGTTTTACGATGAGCGTTTCTTATGCTTTCAGATTGACCCGAAAGTTGCATTTCCGAAGCGAGCTCAGCCTAAAGTAAGGGAATGGATGCAAATATCTAAAGGCTAGGTTCACATAGCAATGGACAAGAGACAAAATGCTATTGTCGTCACTTTAGTGTCGCCCTGCTAAGTCCATTGTCCACTGCTATTTGAACCGAATAGACAGCTTACTCGATTGTGCGTGGCGGTTAAAGAGGGGCTAGCCAACCGAACCGAGCTGGCGGTTTTGACCTTTGAAGCAGATGGTTGGCGTTGCCTGTGCTTCTTGGCTGGTTGGAAGTTGCGCGTAAAAAGAGAAAAGGGTACTTGAAGAGCGAAACTGGTCGCTGCTGCTAGCGTGTGTGGGCGACAAGAGTGTGCGTTTGCTTGCGGTACTTTTAGGACAAGCGAGCTAGTATCTATGTTTGTACATTCTAGGACTAAATGCGAGCTTGTAGTGGTATTGACTCTTGGGAAGGGGTGAAATAGTGGCGCAGCGCACGCTAATTGTAATCGCAGCGTTATCATCACCTTTGTTAGGTATTGTCGCGACATTTTTCTTTGCTACCTCAGGGGGGAGGGGAGGGGGGGGGGGGTTTAAAGCAGGAATGATGACACGTTCTTCCCCCAGGTGGATGGGAAAGGGCGAGAACAAATCAGACATTGCTATACTCAATTATTTGCAACCACTACTGTGTGGAATTGAATGAAGCACTTTTTATGGAGCTCTACGATGAGCTCAGGTTGCTAATTCATGTATGGGAGTATGCATGTACGGTACAGTCGGTTTAGGTGTGAGCATGTTTCAAAATAGATAGGAAGAAAGGGAATCGTCTATTATTTGTTCATGGCGCTACACCTCTGCTTACGTTCTGTCCCAAGGGAGCGCGTAAATTAGTATCTGGCTTCGTTTGTTCTGTCTTGCTTTGTGTGCCGACGTGAAGGAAGGGAGTGTATCTTTTGCTTGTTTCATGTAGTACTGGCAGAAGATAAGTTGGTGGCTGTTGGTTGGTGATGACGTATGTACATTACGTGCGTGGTGTGTGTTGGAGGGGAGAGAGTGATGGCGCTGCTTTACGTTCTTTCCTTTTGCTTCATCCTTTTCTTTCTTCCTTTTGCTTTGCTTGCTTCTTCGCGCGCTGCGCTCTAATATGCATCCTATATCTCTTTTGTGACTTTAAAATAACTAGCTCCGCGCTAATCACCCTTTAAGCAGCGGCGGAGTAGAGAAAGAGAAGACTGCTTGCTTACTTCGTCCGGAGGCGGTGGTTGGTTGTTGAAGAAGTGTAGTAGAAGGAGGAGGAACGCTGACTGTACTAGCGAGGGAATGAACTTGAGAACGTAGATAGATAGAACTAGAAGCACAAGCAGGGTGGGGGAGACAGTCGAAGCTATTCAGGCCCCAATGTCAACATACAACACAATGGCCTTTAACTGTGCTCACGTATGTATGTATGTACGTATGTACAGTGTAGGTATGTACATACAGTACATCCGTCTCAGTAGAGTGAGTAAGGAAGGGCAGTGTATGATAAGGGTTTTTTAGTTGAGCAAAAAGAGCCGGACCGCCGGCCGGCCGAAGGATTAGCGCGTTTTAGTTGATCCAAAATGGGCCGGCGGTCCGGACTTTTTCGTCCCAGCCCAAGACATCGGACGAAACGGACGAGCTTTTGTTTCCTCTCTCTTGAGTGGTCACAAAGAGGATTAGGGTCAGCGTGGGGGAGCGGGAAGGAAGGAGAAAGGAGGGAGAAGATCGCAGGGATGTGAGAGAGCAGACAGGTGGCCCAAGGAAGGCGAAGGGCTTTGGCCAATTTGTGTTTTTCTTGTTTGGTCCGGACCACTTATGTTTTGGTCCGTCCGGTCGGCCGCTAAAAACTCATCTAAAAAACCCTTGATGTGATGTACCTACGTTTGTACTGTATGTATTGCATTGCACACCGGTTGGCTTTCGGTTTTCTTGACGTTTGCGTTTGCTTTCTTTGCTAAGTCCTCTCTTCGGCTCAGGCGCAGGTATTTTCTAGATGAGGCACAAGGCAGTTAAGGCACAGCTGTCCAGGACAGACTCGGAGCTGTACCCTTATAGACTGATTTATCCTAGGCGAAGAAGACAGGGTTTGCTGCTGTTGCCATTGCTTTGTGCAGTGTTAGAAGAGTGTAAGGATTTGAGGTTACGTGTTGACTTTGTCTTCATCCTTCAACTCTGCTAGTATTCCCTATGTAGGTACATAAGCACAGTATTCGTTCGCTCGCTTGATTATTCGAGTGCATAAAGTTTGGAGCAGTATGGAGCTTGTTAGGGACAGCATCCGACCGAATTCTGCACGTAGAGGGTTTACACAAGAGTTAGCTGAGAAACCTGGCTGAGCGATAGGGGACGAATAAGAAGCAAGGAAGGGTTGACTTGACGCACACTGCTGCTAATGTACATCGTTACCATAGGTCGGGCTTTGAAGGTACTACGTGAAAAGCGGCAGGGTTCCGGCGTCGGGCGCGCCTGTTTTTCCCGAATGAAAGGCGCTGGATTGGTGAATGAGTGGTTCCGATTAGCGGCCAAATCGTCGTCAACGTCAGCTGAGCGAGGCAAAGACCACTTCCTTTGCGCAGCTGGATGTGAGCGCACCTGGTCCCCACTCAATTTGAGCGCCTGCAACCTTTTTGCTGCTGCCCCCAGGCGCTCAAATGTGTCAAAATATGACGGCACCCTTTGCTAAATGGTAACTACATAGGTGCTTCTCTCTTCGGGCAGAGAAGCAAGCAATAAACTTTTAACGCGTGCGGATGTTGCGAGGGAGGCAAGTTTGCGCGATTGGAATGTGCGGTTTTCGATGGAAGAAGCTGGCAGCAGTTCCTGTACCGTACTCACCGGTGCATAGCCTGCTTGAATGGGGTGAAAACAGGGTTATTATTCTTGCACAAGACACGCATGAGAAGGCTTTAGGGGCATATTTGCTTGTAGAAGTGGCCAGCTATTGACCAGCTTACATTGGTAGCTTCAGGTACTGTATGTACCCTGTGGTGGATAAATAGGGCGATGCATGGGAGATTTTTTTTGTTTTGCCAGGGGTATGCACCGGTAAATACGGTATGTACGACGATATGCGTTCGCAGATTTTGCTCAGTGGCACAAGCGAGTAGAATGAAGGGGAAGGAAGGAGCGCGGAAGACAATGGAAGGAGGAAAGCTTTGCTGCTTCGAATCTGTCTGTCTATTGCATTCTTTCTTTCTTTTCTCTTTCTGCCTTTGCTATTGCATGTATTATGTATGTACCTATGTACGCGTGCTGGGAGCATTGGTTAGAATTTGTAGGAGTTTAGAGCTGCTTTCGTAATGAGGAAGTGAAGAGGCATCGGAAATCAGAGAGCTCTCTCAACGCAGTGGAGGGGAAGAAACTTTTTCCTTTCTTTTTTTCTCTTTGTGTGACAATATGCGGGAGCGGAGGGTGTTTGCTTGGATTGGACACTCGCTGTGTTGTGAACGTGTGTTGGATCGGATGATGCCGCCTGCGTTCACCGCGATTTCCAAGTCTCATTAATTTCAATTAGGAAAAGCTGATTAGCAATTAGCGCTTTGACAGATTGAGAGAAAAGTGGGGGAAGAAGGAGCAAAGCTACTGTATGTAGTAGGAGTTTGCTAGCGGAGAAAATGTCCTTTCAGCTTCGTCGATGTGCTGTATGTGTCGGCACGAGGCGAATATTTGCCTCAGCAGCTGAAAGGGTGAAAAGAAAAGCAGGGGAGAGTGTGAAAAACTTTCGGCGTCTTTGTTAGGGAAGCGAAAAGTAAGCGGAGCTCCATACTGCTGATACACATTGGAGCTGGAGGAAGCGAAAAGAAAAAGTTACGCACAACATTTTAATGCGTACAGTACAGTATACAGTGTATATGATACGTACCGTAATTACCGGTGCATAGATGGAGCGATGTAATGATTGAGAGTGCTGTATGAGGCTATGCATTGGACATCTTTTATGTTTTGCCAATGCAGTGGTATGCATTGCAGGGGAGAGGTTTGGCTATACATTGGCAAATACGGTATGTGGTATGTATGCGATACAGTTGGAAACGGCGTGTGCATCGGACTGAATGCGGAGCCGAGCCGAGGGTGTGAATGTGACTGGGAGTGTCTTAAAGGCTGCTGATGGGGGGGGGGGGGGGGGGGGGGGGGGGGGGGGGAGAGAACTTGTTTTGCTTATGCGCTGCTTACTGAGTTAGCTACTGTTAGCTACTCAGCTATCGCCGCGCAGTTTCCGTTCATGAAACTGAAGCGTGCGTGCGTGTGACGGATGGATTATACGAGTGTTATTTATCCCGAGGTTTGTTTCTTCGCTGTGTTGTCGATATCCTACTGTAAAACTTCAAATACAAGGGGATGTTTTATGTCCCTTGATGAAATTATTTTGTTGAAAATTTTGTCCCTTGTGTTTGATACATTATTGTGGGACGCCCGTGTAAACGACATGAATGAAGAAGGAAAGCAACCTTTTTGTCCCCCTTCATTTCGGACGTCCTTTTATTTTGGAGGTTTACAGTATTCCTGCCTGCTCATGCAATTTCCGTGGCTTTGGTTGGAGGAGAATGAGAGGAGTTCTTTCGGTACTAAAATAAGCGCAAGTAGAGGAAGCAAACGACAGTCAGAGGGACTGAGCCTTTCCACGAATGCACCATCTGAAAGCGAATAGACGTCGCATAGTGCGTGAGTACGTAATGTACTACATTGCAGCCGAAGTGCAGTTTCTCTTTTGCTTCTTTGCACTTTGCTAGCAGGCAGGCAGCTTGGGAAGGAAGCAAGCAAGCTACGATATATGCTATGCTAACAACTTTCCATTCGCGGAGTTTCCTCTGCTTCCTAAGCTCAGAGTGAGCATGTGCATGGACATGATGTAGTGCTTAGTTATTTGGGATAAAGTGCGTCTGATTTTTGACGCTCGCTCATTTCTTTCTTTCTTTCCGTCCCCGATGCCTGACGGATCGAGTGAGACTTTTTCGCATGCGAAATGCGACCGACTAGGGTAGGGACGAACATGGGAGTAGTTATTATACGCTACTCGCTGATAGCAAGTTTTCCCCTAGAACGTTGGCTTACTTGCTTGCTTAGGCGTGGTCATGTTGTAGGCAATTTGTCGCTTTTCGAAGCATCCGAATACGTGCGTAGGGGAAAAACTTGCATGAATCTGAATGCCATGCTGCGTAAGCTAGGCTTCTTGCACATGGGCATGCACATGGAGCAAGCACACAGCTTTACTTCGGCTTGATAGGCAAGGGGGTACTTAGGGTATAGAGGAGTAATTGCTCGTGGTGTGATTTGTTCGGGATAAATCCTATAGCAGCTGAGCTTTTGGCCTGTGCGCGCCTTCTGACGTCAAGATGGTGTGGTAGTTTATAGAAGGAAACGGTTAAGCGGGGCCTGCCAATCGGCGTTAAGGCAGGCAGAGGGACGGACAGGACGGAAGCTAAAGGAAGGCTGGCGGATTAGCCGCCTTCAGGGGTATTGACAATCAAGAAATTATTGGGGCGCAAAGCGTGGTTAGGCGGCCTACCAAAACGAGGCTTCCTCAAAGAATTTTAAGTACGAATCTTATTGAAATTTTGCGCCCCTAGCCATCAATTTTTGGGGCGGAAAAAATTGTTGGGGCTTTCAGGTTCTTCCTATCTATACCCCAGCTCTGCCTTATTGGCAGGCGTTCGTTCGTTCGGCATTCGACGTCGGACGCAGTGCGTACTATAGTAATCTGTGCGACTGAATTGAATCCTATGCAAGAAAGGGGAAGGAGTAGTAAGGAAGAATGGGGGGAACTTTTGATTTTGCGCTCCTGCGCCTGTTTGACAGAGTGAATTGAGTCCATATCGAGACAGCTACTCTCTCATTGAAGCTGAGGCGGCTTGCTTGCGAGAGAGAGAAAGTCCAGGAAAAGAAACAGCTAGATTCGCTAAGCTTTAATGCGCACAAATCTACGTAAAGTAGGCACACATACACGGTGGCAGCAACTTCTGTTTACGAAAAGTACGCGTACCCGGGCATCAAGGCTCACTGGCATTTGTGCCTGGAATTATGAAAGCAAGGCATACACTAATCTCACCCCGCTTTGCTTCCCCGTGTCCAACGGTCTTTGTCGTTTCTCTCGAATCCTAGCTCTAGAACTTCGAAGTTTCCCAAAGTCCTATTAGCGTAGGGAATGCAAAAAAAAGTAGGTATGTAGGCAGGTACATACGCACATAAGTGTAAGCAAACTAGCAACAATGACGCAGAAGCTTTTCTGCTTGTCCCTCCACCTAGCCATGCCGATATAGGAGACAGTAAGAAGAAGAAGAAGAAGACATCTGGAAACCGGCCCCTCCCTTCCAGCTACAGAAGAATGTAAAACAAACCATACCACACACATACAAAGAAGGAGACAAGAACAGGCAAAGGCGCCTGCAAAATCGAGAATCGATATCGGCTAAGCGCATCGGCGATTCGAAGTTCCCCGCCGTGGACTAGTGCATGCGTAGTTTGTTTCAACCTTTCCCAATGCTTCTGACGCATTCCCTGGCATGCTAAGGACTTTGGGAAAAACTTCGAAGTTCTAAAGCTAGGATTCGAGAGAAACGACAAAGACCGTTGGACACGGGGAAGCAAAGCGGGGTGAGATTAGTGTATGCCTTGCTTTCATAATTCCAGGCACAAATGCCAGTGAGCCTTGATGCCCGGGTACGCGTACTTTTCGTAAACAGAAGTTGCTGCCACCGTGTATGTGTGCCTACTTTACGTAGATTTGTGCGCATTAAAGCTTAGCGAATCTAGCTGTTTCTTTTCCTGGACTTTCTCTCTCTCGCAAGCAAGCCGCCTCAGCTTCAATGAGAGAGTAGCTGTCTCGATATGGACTCAATTCACTCTGTCAAACAGGCGCAGGAGCGCAAAATCAAAAGTTCCCCCCATTCTTCCTTACTACTCCTTCCCCTTTCTTGCATAGGATTCAATTCAGTCGCACAGATTACTATAGTACGCACTGCGTCCGACGTCGAATGCCGAACGAACGAACGCCTGCCAATAAGGCAGAGCTGGGGTATAGATAGGAAGAACCTGAAAGCCCCAACAATTTTTTCCGCCCCAAAAATTGATGGCTAGGGGCGCAAAATTTCAATAAGATTCGTACTTAAAATTCTTTGAGGAAGCCTCGTTTTGGTAGGCCGCCTAACCACGCTTTGCGCCCCAATAATTTCTTGATTGTCAATACCCCTGAAGGCGGCTAATCCGCCAGCCTTCCTTTAGCTTCCGTCCTGTCCGTCCCTCTGCCTGCCTTAACGCCGATTGGCAGGCCCCGCTTAACCGTTTCCTTCTATAAACTACCACACCATCTTGACGTCAGAAGGCGCGCACAGGCCAAAAGCTCAGCTGCTATAGGATTTATCCCGAACAAATCACACCACGAGCAATTACTCCTCTATACCCTAAGTACCCCCTTGCCTATCAAGCCGAAGTAAAGCTGTGTGCTTGCTCCATGTGCATGCCCATGTGCAAGAAGCCTAGCTTACGCAGCATGGCATTCAGATTCATGCAAGTTTTTCCCCTACGCACGTATTCGGATGCTTCGAAAAGCGACAAATTGCCTACAACATGACCACGCCTAAGCAAGCAAGTAAGCCAACGTTCTAGGGGAAAACTTGCTATCAGCGAGTAGCGTATAATAACTACTCCCATGTTCGTCCCTACCCTAGTCGGTCGCATTTCGCATGCGAAAAAGTCTCACTCGATCCGTCAGGCATCGGGGACGGAAAGAAAGAAAGAAATGAGCGAGCGTCAAAAATCAGACGCACTTTATCCCAAATAACTAAGCACTACATCATGTCCATGCACATGCTCACTCTGAGCTTAGGAAGCAGAGGAAACTCCGCGAATGGAAAGTTGTTAGCATAGCATATATCGTAGCTTGCTTGCTTCCTTCCCAAGCTGCCTGCCTGCTAGCAAAGTGCAAAGAAGCAAAAGAGAAACTGCACTTCGGCTGCAATGTAGTACATTACGTACTCACGCACTATGCGACGTCTATTCGCTTTCAGATGGTGCATTCGTGGAAAGGCTCAGTCCCTCTGACTGTCGTTTGCTTCCTCTACTTGCGCTTATTTTAGTACCGAAAGAACTCCTCTCATTCTCCTCCAACCAAAGCCACGGAAATTGCATGAGCAGGCAGGAATACTGTAAACCTCCAAAATAAAAGGACGTCCGAAATGAAGGGGACAAAAAGGTTGCTTTCCTTCTTCATTCATGTCGTTTACACGGGCGTCCCACAATAATGTATCAAACACAAGGGACAAAATTTTCAACAAAATAATTTCATCAAGGGACATAAAACATCCCCTTGTATTTGAAGTTTTACAGTAGGATATCGACAACACAGCGAAGAAACAAACCTCGGGATAAATAACACTCCGTATAATCCATCCGTCACACGCACGCACGCTTCAGTTTCA
>JASAMW010007683.1:0-26260 GCA_030247985.1 Epsilonema sp. ZAB3_2
CGAAATCTGATGCATTGGCTAAATTTGAGAACGGGACGCAAAAAGTTGAGCACATGCAAACAGGAAGTTTATCAGTACACTATTGCACTTTATTCATTTTCAGCCATTCGATGGATACGATGATCATTAGAATTTCTGCAGTGTCGCTTCGCTATTCTCTTCGCCTAATGCTCCTCACTTCACATTCGTGTCTATTAACGTATACGTAATAAAAAACATTTTGTTTCTTGGATATCAGCTATCTTTGATGACGTTTTTGTGCTACTTTGCACCTAAAAATGCCTTCCACGACTCAAAATCATTGTATTATTAGTGTACCGACTGAAATAAGAGAAGTTAGTTCCTCCCGGTGGTTGATGAAAAATATTTACCGTAACCGTAAACCTTCACCGCAAGAAAATATTTTTACGGTAACGTTTCGTTTCTTTTGGCAATACAAAATTATTTTATGACATGTCAATCTGACACTTGACATGATACGTAATCGTAAGATACATCATGCTCATATGCTTCTGTTATTTATTATGCTTTGCATGTCAGTGACAGTTGCGTCCGTCCTGTGAATGAATGTGTTGCTTGGTGTGCTTGTGCCATTGATTACATTATACATTGTATTTTACCGGTGTATGACCGACCCAACATCCGTTCACGCCTAGTACAGTGCAGGCCTACCAACTGGCAAAAAATAGATGTGCCCTATGTCTATGTGTACTTTTTTGGCTTTATGTATCAATCCCCCATCATAGTACGTACGTACATTTGAATGAATGCGATGGGGCACCTGAACCCCGACCATAACCTGGTCATTTTTCGTTTCGTTCTAGTGTTATTCACTTCTTCCAGATCATGTCGTATCAAAATGATTGCCTATGTATGTACATTGGTATGTTCGTTCGTAGCATCGTCGTCTCCTATTGTCTTGTGCACATTATCGCTTATCTATACGTACCACTCACTCCCCCTGACTTACAGTATGTACGTACTATGTAGGCCTGTATATATTTCCTGAACGTTGCAGCTGAGCGGACGTAAAGCACTTTCAACAAACCGCCAGAAGGGCGACTTCCCTATGTTCTGCCATTCTTCAACTTCAGCCTGAGTAATTAGTCGGTACACTGTCATTATTGTTGATTGAAAAAAAGAGGAGGAAATACATACGTAGGTGATGTGGAAAAGGCTTGGCTGGCTCTATTCCATACCAAACCAACAGGAATCTGTTTTGTTTGTTCTTGTTATGGGTTATCTGTATTCTTACATTGAAAATTTAATTTTGAACAGGCATCCCTTGACTGGTGATTGGCTCTGACTGGACTGACTCTCCCTCCCTCAGGAGCCAATCAAAAGGCATTTGTCTTGATTACGGACACGGAGCACAGAATACAGATATACGGTGAAACAGTTTAGCGAGCAAAGATGAATGACACGAGTACAAATCAATCCTGGAGTTTGTTCGAAGAAGACGACTACATCAACTTGAACGAATCGTATCATTATTGCTTTCAATTTTCTTCTCCGTATCTCTGGCAGCAGGTGATTCTGGTGTCTGGTTTCGGCACATTCGTTGCGTTCGTGAGCATTCTCGAAAACCTATTCCTAGCTTTCGTTCTCCTGCGAAAAGCTCATCTGCGACAGAAGTTCTACTATTTCCTTGGCGTTCTGGCGCTTATCGATATCGTTAACGCCGCCCTGTACATTCTTCTGATTGCCATTTATCCTTATATCGAATTGACGAGCAATGCTGCATACTTGCGCATCTGGCATCACTACTTCATACCCCTCTACACGCTCTACCATATCGCCGCCTTAAAGCCAAAGAGTACCCAGCTAGCAGTCGTTTCGTTTTTTTCGTTCAAGCCTGTTGTTTCAACAGGATTTTCGACCTCACCACGCTTATCTTACACGAATGTGGAGTGTTTGTATGTACATATGTAATGCACATAAACGTTGGGTACTGTTTGGCTGTATGCTGCACATACATCCTGGTGACAGCAACCGTGGAGAGATGCATCAACCTCACCTTCTCACGGGTGAAGCGAAGTTTGAGTCAAAGAGAGAGAATCTTCTGCATTGCAGGTCGACTACATAGTCTCACACCCAAGATAACTTCTGATACAAAGAATCCGCCCTTGTATTTTGTAGGAGTGCTGGCATTTGCCACAGTCAGTCGGGTGACGACGAACTGGGAGTTTGTTGTGGTTCATCGTCCGCAATGTGAGCCAATGGAGGAGTACACCATCCGTCCATCTACCTTGCTGACTGATGCTCGCTTCCAGTTCTATCGCCATTACTGGTGTCTTTGGTATCGCCAAATCATCGGCGTCTTCCTGCCCTTTAGTCTTCTTGTCATACTCAACCTCATCATTATTCGACCGGACGCTCTGTTTGCGCGCCGAAGGACAAAAAGGCTACCAATCGTAAGCATACCGTATTTTTGGGTGTATACCCCCATTGTATATCCCCCTCCCCGTGTATAACTCCCATTGGCAAAACATAAATTTGTGTCCTATGTACGTACATATCCCCCATTGTATTTCCCCCCAGTGGACTTCTCAATTTTACACCCAAAAATACGGTATTGCGAAGAACAAGCTGCCTTTTGTTTTGCAATGATAAAAGATACGACCCTGCACTACTATTGTACTGTATCCCAGTTTATTATAGCTAAAGCGTGAACTGACAAACGAAGTGGAAAACTCTCCCATCAGTCAGTTGAAACAGCTGAAGATTAACGCTAACGACATACGAAAAGAAGCGTCTGTTTATGGGTCACGGGCTTCAATGAAGTGCAGAAGAGATAAGGCTCGTGTTGCTGCGACCAAAACCATGGTCATTCTGGTCTTACAAGTAAGCCGCACGTTGTGTTAAGCGTACGTACTGTGAAATTACGCTGCCAGTGTTTGTGCTTTCAGTATTTGATCTGTCACAGCTTGTCTGTGATAATCACAATATGGGAACATGTAGACGTAACTTTCCTCCACGAAAACGATACTTTCTATACGGTGGCCGCTGATCTGGTGAGTCTTCTGAAGATTCTGCTCTTCGCATTGCGCTTCCCTACCAATTTCCTTTGCGACACATACTTTCGTAATGAAGTCTTCAAGATCTTCCAACGAAAGCATCATCAACTACTGTAAAACTGTGGAAGTACACCTGTTGGTCCACTGAGAAGAGAATGCGGAGATTCGCGCAAGACGTTTTCGCGTGTGACTGGAGACCAGCAATTAGCTATAGAATGCGCGAAATACGTAGCCAAATTGTTTCGAGATCCCCTTCCTCCTAGTTCACAGAGGCAAAGTCGGCTCTAAAACATAAAAGATCGAAAGAGGATGAAATAATTTTCAATATGCTACTGCCTTCAAATGAATAAATATTAGACTTTTGACCCCTCCATTTTCCCGCCAGATCCTCCGGTTGAGGAACTAATTCCGGTGTCAAACAAAATGCAATACTGCCTCTAGTTCTTGATCAGCACAGGTGTCACATTCAGAGTTTTACAGCAGTAGCAGAAATGCAAGAACTGCAACGAGGACAGGCTCTTCAGATTCCGGCTATTGAGGACACGATTACAGCTACAGAAAGCAAAATAAGTTGCAAGGACAATGAAGCAGCTGTTGCGAGAAACGCAAGTATAGTCCAATAAAAATGTCGTTTTCAGATGAACATGTACGTACGTATGTAGCCGACGACGTATGCACAATATTACATTATTGTACCTAGTGTAAAAGTATGCATGTACCCATGTGAGTAAATAAATAATAGCAATATTACTATTGTATATCTCCTTATTCAAACCAAATCCTTTCTGTGGCACGGCACGGCACGTACGTACTTCTGAAGCAGCCGAATACGATTCCCGAAAATGATATACGACATACAGTAAAAACCAACCAGCGCATCAGACAACACTATTCATGGTACAGAATGCCCTGTTCCTACAGCAGTCAAAAGCTGAGATGCCAAGCCAAGCAGAGTAGCACGGAAAGATCGTAATTCAACCATCTCAATCGCCTAATTATAAAAATGCTCATCGAAGAAAGGACGGACGGATAACTCCTGAAGACAGCAAAAACAGATAAGCAGATATAGTTCGCCAATTTTCATGTGCACATACGTGTGTACGTCGTATTCGTTTGTGCACAATGTAATGTATTCCAACTCCAGAGTTCCTCCAGTAGGCTACCTGCTTTACAATTCTCTGCAACAAACAACGCCAAACAGACATAGGAAATACCGTGCCAGGGATATGTACGCAACAATCAAAAATTTGGGGCGAAAAATCATGAAGCGGTGCTACTACAAGTTGGGGTCTAGAACTCTGAACTGGAAACGTAAACTTCACTCGGTTTAACCCTCTCCATACTCTCAGATGACCGCCTGGCCGCATACCCCCCTTGTGGCCACCCTGCGGACGTGGCCATGGCGTGGCTGCGGCCAGAACAACAGTGGCCATAGCCGTAGCCGAGGTGGCCGCAAGGGGTGTATGCGGCCAGGCGGCCAGCTGAGATTACGGAGGGGGTTAAGGCATACCAAAAGCTAAGGTATGCTTGCTGTGCGGCAATAGTAGACCAGCGGGCGGATCGATAATGCGTTGCTCTGTTTGAGCGCCCGTAGCCCAGCTCAAGGAGCGACCAGAGAAAATAAACGCCTCTCCTCTGTCTACTATTAGAGGCAACTATACCTAACCTACCACGACGGAACCGGCTAGCTGTCATTATCAAAAGGGGAAATTGCGTGACTGAGGTGATCCGGGTGTGTAGTCAAGTGGTGAAGGCGCTCGCCTGGAACGCGGGAGGTCCAGAGTTCGATTCCCAGGCACATCCAGCAAGTTTTCCTTCTCGACTACCACGACGGAAGCGCAGGCACCCCCCAAAAAACCACCGGTTGTTCGGTCTCTGATCTTACTCAGATTCGACGATGGCGTTGGTGAAAATGCGGACCATAAACTCTCCTTCTTCGTCCGGCTGAAAGGTGGACGGAACCATGACATAATCCCCCGGCGGAAGGCGATAGCGTCCGGTCACCTCGCGCAGATTAATGAACACCGGAGAGCGCGCAGTGGACTGGTTGGCCGCGAAGAAATCCGCTCCCATCTTCCCACCCATCCCGCCTTCCACCTGCAACGTATAACATACAGTAGTAGCGTACCGTACGTACGTATGTAGAACGCAAAGGCAGAATATCCAGGAGCCGTTCGTTTTGCTGGACCACAGTACATTTGCAGACGTCTACGTAATGCTGGACCTACACAGCGGTCCACGTACTGTAGAAAGCGCGGCGCACGCGTACGTAGAGTTGCGAAGCGAAAGAAGAGGTCCACCCATTAGCAACTGTCTACGCACGCGCCACACTTTGTTCATGTAGGTCCGGCATTACGCACAGGCCTACATGTAAGATGGTCCAGCAAAACGAAATCTTCCGGAAACTGCTGGTATCACCATTCATTAAGGATGTACTCTACGCGTACTCTGCACAGCATAGGGCGCTTTAGTGAGGAACCATATATACCCTGTAAACTGCGAAGCCGATGGGCAGCAGATCGAGTCCGGCGTGTCTCTGCTGTCGTCGATATTTCTGTAGTACGGCAAGGACGCAGGTGCAGAGTTCATCGTCGTCGTCCGGATCCGCGTCCGTCAGCGAAATACGATACTGCGGATTCATTGCAAACGAATCTGGGAAAAAGCAGTCATACAGTACAAACCTGCTGCAAGCAAACAAAAGTAGTTATCAGTCCATAAGACAAGTCGAAAGCAGAGCAGACAGACCAATTTTACTCGTTCCAAGAAGTGATGGGTGTTCGCGAGCTGACCGGCTCCTATTACTCTTTTAGCCTTTTTAAAAATTTCAGGAATGGAAAATGCACTGAAATACAGGGTGTCTCATAATAAACCGTCCACCTTCCCGTGCATGTAACTCTGGAACCACACCATAGATTTTAATGCGGTTTTTTTGTATTTTGTAGCCAAAGCTTCAACTGAGATCTGCACAAAATTTTAGCTTCCTAGGCCTAGTGGAAGCTGCTCAAACACCTTTGTCCTCCAGCAGTCAAAAACAAGGTTTTTCGAACTGGTAGTGCTGATTTAGGAGTAATTCTGTGCACGAGTCATAATAAAATTAGCCTCGTAATGAAGAAAGATGTCCCAAAATGCTAGGAAATGTGTATCTCATGCATTATCCCCAGTGCCAGCAAAGCAAACGCATGAAACAGGGTATCTTGAAAAACAATAACCGATATTTTCTCCATAGTAAAGGAAAACGTCGTTTTTGAGCTTCGAGATTCAAACCGTCGTAGTCTCCGAAGTATGTGAACCACATAGTTTAAATTTTGTATACTTACCTGTTGAAGCCTTGGCTACAAAATAAAAAAAAACCGCATAAAAATCTAAGATGTGGTTCCAGAGTTACATGCACGGAAAGGTGGATGGTTTATTATGAGACACTCTGCATGTGTAATACAATACAGAGGGGTCAGCTCGCGACCACCCAAAATATATTTAGCGCTTGCAACTGGTCCATGCTTCAACGCACAGGCAGGACCAATGCGGTTACGAGCAAAGTGCCTGCACGTCTGTTGTCGACAGCACTACCCACATACTGATATAGTTGCGACATCCTCCGGCCGTGCAGCCACGCTGCCAGACGCCATCGTGAGTGTTGGCTGCCCAGGGCGTCGACGTCATTCGCACTCCAGTCATCTCATACACTTCGTCCATCACATCCGGACCCAGATTACAAATCTCCAGCTTCTCAAACTCCCGCGCAAAATCATCAAAACTCATCCTACAACAAAAAATAGGAAAGAGGCTCATTCACATAACGGAGACATACGCTCAGCGTACGCCGACGCATCCATGGCTGTCCAAGCCTTTGCATTTGATGGCTCATTCACATCGTAGCCATGCCATGCGCTCGGAGTACGCTCGGCGTGTTCATATATGTGTTTGGCAACCCACCCAAAAGCATAGTAATAGCTATAATCCGTTACACATACACGTAGTACACCACTGTATATTGCTGTGCTCACCAAAACTCTCCGTCATGCGCAAAGCTGAGGCCCATGTCGCGTTTCTCCCCGCTGGAGATCTGCTGCCATTCCGGAGAATTATCCGACCAGGCGCCGTTCCACTCTTGCTCGTTACCCCACGGATTACGAATCCGCAAGAGAAACGTCTCTCCTCTCCTACCCCTCACCTGTGGAGCAAGCAGTAGGTACAGTATATGTATATGCATTACATACATATCATGTCAGGGTGGCTATCTACAGTACCTAAAAAAATACTGTGGGGTAAACCTGGCCACTCAGTACTGAAGGCAGTCTCTCTCTTTCTATGTGGCTGGCTGGCCGGGCTTACCCACCACTAAAACCGGCAGGGTTTACGCCACGAGCATGACACCCTATCTGCGTCTTCACGGCGGTTATCTACAACTTCATCATTTCGTAAAGCCTCTATGACAAGAGTCACCTTTCTCATCCCTGTAATACTGTATGCATGACCTTTCACCAGTCCATTGGACATGCGGGCTTCCCATTGGTTCGGATCTGCCTATAACAGACGCTCTGCTGTATCAATAATATAACTGTACACAATACACGGCGGAAATCAGCTCAAAACAAGGCAATGATTGTGATATGACCGCGAAATTTGATAAATGCATGCGCAACTTAACTTGAGTTGCTATTTTGAGTGGTCACCGGAAAAATAGGGCGACCTCCCGACCACCCAATAGTATAGTAATTCAAATAGCGCGTACATGTACATACATACATACATACATACTGTACGTATGTACTTCAATGGAGCAACCCATGAGCGATCCCATTTCAAATGCACGAAACATCAGGGTGAGCAGATTTCTCGGCGCTTCCTTCAAGTCATAGAACTCCGTCAGACCCCCAGTGAAATCCTCCAATGCCTCTGACGTTGTGCCACCCTTCAGAGCCTCATACGATCCATGCAACCTCAAGGCAAACAATACATACACCAACCAGTACATCCATGCAAACGTACGCGCGTGCAAATATTCATTGGATGGAGTTCCCTTAGATTAGAGTCGAAAAAGTAAACCCCGATACTATGCAGGGCACTATGGGGAAAACATGGAACGGGGTAAACCCGGACACCTAAGCTTTCTAAACTTTCCGCTTCAGCAAATGATGAACATGATAGCTCATTGAAAGAGGAGAGTTCAAGGGATCGATTAGTAGAATACTTGTCTCAATCGGTATTATGGTTGCTGAGATATAGGCTACGTGGTGTCCGGGTTTATCCCCGTGTCCGGGTTTACTTACACCACCCTATGACACCCGATATCCCATACTTACTTGGCATAGGCCTTCTCCAGTAGAGCGCTCCAGTATTCGCGGTTATCTTTGGAGTGCAGATACAGAAGTTTGCCATTGGAAGTTGGCAGTCGATCATCGATCACAACATCCACCCACCGACCGTACTGCCAGAATTGGAAGTGGAATATACCTACACATACAAAGACAACGCAACCTGTGTTGTGTACATACAGAAACACACCACAGTAAAGCACATCAGTGGGGTTCAACGTATTGTACATACAATAACTTTGCATGACGATGCATAACGTAGGTGCATGATACATACGTAAGTACGTACGTACGTACGTGCATACGTAATTACGTACCCACCTAGCAGGATATAGCACGACAAGTAGGCACGGTGTATTTATGGCCCATTCACATCGGGAGACATGCGCCGACCGTACGCCCGGCGTCGTGTCCATAGCTCGACGCATGCTTCGGGCGCATTACATTCCAGATGCGAATCAGCCATTAGGCGTTGTAGACTACACTGTACCTGCATAATTGTCAGTGAAGCTTTGGTCAGGTGGGACGACGCGATAGAAGAGTTCGTCGCGTAGCGTGAGATTAGCAGTAGCCGCCAACAGCCAACAATCACCCAGCTCCCCTTGGATCACATCGAAACGCGAATGACCCTCCACGAACAGCTGCGGATCCCCAATCAACTCCTGTGGCAGAGAGAGAAACCAGCATGAAACACAACGTGTGACTCACAATTCACATGGTTGGAAAGAGGAAGAACGGGGCAACTCAACAGTGGTGCGCTTCAGACGTGCTCCGAGTTTGCTCCGAGTTTGGAAGACTTCGTTTTGAACCAAAACGAACGTCAATTACTCACACGTCTTCGAATTACAAACTCGTGTTTGTTCACACGCACGTTCCTCCGAAAAACGGAGCGAGTTCGAAGCGAACTCGGAGATTTTACATCTTGAAGCATAGTCAAGGCTCCGAATAGTGCCCTTTCAAAATTCTCGCTCCCTCCCTTCGCTCGGAAAATAGGGCGCTGTTTGAGTGACCGCGTGACGTCACAAGGAGGGTAGAAAGAGAGACGGAGGCTGCGTTCCCTCAGCTACTAAGGTCAGCCCGTATGTTTCGCTACTGCTTGCGCCTTACGTACGCACATACATACATACTTTGTGTGTTGGCAATGAATGTATTTTCGCTTATTCCGTCGGTTTTTTTATCACTTCTCGCTAGCAAACTTTTATCAGCTTTTATTTATACCTTCTCTCATCCAAAAACAATGGCAGACCGTTCTTCACATTGTCGCTCACATACTCGCACACTAAATATCGTACATAGAAATCGCGCAGCACCGTCTTCGTTTTTTCCCAAGCTGATGGACAGAACAGTACAGTCAGTACTTTCAAATCACTCTTGTATTTCATGACAAAGTCGCAGTAGCTTACTCGAGCGCACGCCATTCCACCCTGAACCTGGTACCAATACTTGTCAGTCTCCTTGAGATGGAACTGATCCGTTTTCTCGTCATACTTGCAGCAAAAGTTGCATCCACGCGCTTTCGCAATCTCTCGCAGCGTTTCACAGCCAGTCGGATGCTTTGGGTGGTCGCTAAAGTTCTTGATTTCGATGATGCGGGTGGCTCTGCCATCCTGGAATGTTGCCACGCCATCCGGTGAGCACGCGATGAAACCAAAGTTCTCCTCCGGGCAGACAAAGATACCGCACTCTTCAACATGCGCGCCGGACATACTACAGTACTCCTGCCTTGTCGCTGCTTCATTTTCGATGCCGTGGCGGACTGCGTGCAGATGACTGATGTCCTTTTTGTAAAGCATCCGCCTAATCAGGTTGTCGGGTTTCGTCCTATTTAGGCGCGAGCAGATAGGGCCAATCATAGTTCCTGTGATTCGCTGCTTTCGAATATGATGCCAATGCTCCGTCTCCCGTTGCCCGCGTGACATTTCTTCCGCTTCCTTTCGCTCCTCGCTCGGTTACTGTAATATTTGCAGCTCTGTCCAGCTCGTCGAAGTTCAGCTGGTCGGTGTCACAGTCGCCTGGCGTAAAAAAAAGCCGGCACACTCCTGTGCACGACGAAGCAGCAGCTGCAACCGTGGCAGTGGGCAGCTTTTTCTCAGCAGCTTCCCGCAGCTTTTCTGCATCTCCACAGCGAGCGTTTAGAGGCGTGGGCTGAAGGACGTGAAGCCACGCAGAGTCAGGCAGTTGCTTCTTCAGTAGTTCCGTCGTTGCTGTCAGGTGTTCATCCTGTGTCAGTCGACCGTGCGCGAGCCGAGGGTCATAGGCGGTTCCGAGCAATGTGTGTGGCCTCTTCATCTTTCCCCTTTCCGCGTTGAAGAAAAAGACGTCTTCTGCCTGCATCAGCGGCAGTTTTGTACTCTTGCTTCTGGCCGCCTTCCACTTGTTTCCTCCTTCGGAGAAAATAGTCCAAGTCGTACGCTGCCGCAACAAAATGCTTGCAAGTAGTCGTGGCCAAAGTTCCGCCGCCACCGGCCTTACATTCGCAAAATGCCGCTAATATCTTCTCACCACTGCCACTAAACTGGATGCAGACACGGTACTTTTTCCCGCGATACATTTCCGCCTTAACCGAAGTCGATGGAGTTTCAGACATGATGGTCAAAGCAAAAACAATATTACAATAACACGAGGGCGTAGAAACTACGAGCTGCGTACCAGCAGAGCGGATTCTGTTCTGTGGTGGTGAGAAATGGATCTCACAATAATGTATGTACGTACACACATTTTGGTTGGCCCGTTATATTGCGTACGTACTGTGTATGACGTATGTGTATGTCTACCTATGTACCTACTTACTACCCTTACTATGCAGTATGCACGCGCTAAGAGGTTAGGTGAGAGAAGACAGCAGAAAAGACGTCCGGCAGGGGTCGAAGAAACTCCGCTGGCTGCTCGGCTTTTAGGAGGAAAATAGGGGAGGAAAAGAGGGACCAGCGAAAACTTGGCAAAAGGGAACCCAAGACGATCTCTCTCTCCCTCTTTTACGCCTGCTTGCCATCGGCCCAACTCCTTCGCTTTTCTGACCCTCTTTGTGACGTCACAGTTTTCGGCCGGGGGAAGGAAGGACAGCCCGAGCGAGCATTTTGAAAGGGCACTATTCGGAGTTCACGTCTGAAGCGCCCGAGTGTAAACTTTGTGTACGGCGATTCGATTCCCCATTACTGAAGAGAGATTCCCACTCCCCTAAGCCTAATACACTAAGTACTAATACAACGTTCAGGATGATCAATAACGCATGTAGGGCATTGTGGGGTAAACCCGGTCATGGGGTAAACCCGGCCACCTATGCTCCTTTGAACTTGCTCTTTCAGCAAATGATGACCCAATAGTTCATTTGAAAGAGGAGGGTTCAAGGAATCGATTGACGTAATATTTATCTAGTTGGTCCATTGATTGCTGAGATAGATGCAGTCTTGAAACGTTAGGTGGCCGGATTTTCCCATGGCCGGGTTTACCCCATCATAGTACCCTATATGTGCAGTTCATTTCATACGTATACGTACTCCAGGTCTGCGCCATTCCACATGCACAGGCGCGCGCTTGCTGAAGTAGAGAGAGGAGTCGTCCGCCGGGAAGGCGTCATCCTCGAACAACATCTGATTCCGCAAGCATTCTTCCCGCAGAGCGTAGAAATCCTGGCCCTCCCCAACCACGCGACCCGGTGTCGGCCTTGGCGGAACATACGGATCCACCTACGAAGAGTGTAAACGTAGTTTTTAACACATACCGCGACAGGCCGTCATTGCTGGCAACAAGTCGCTCAGCTGTTGTCCATGTGTTGACAACAAATATACGGGTGGTGTCAGGTTGCTATCGTTTCGTCAATCAAACCGAAAACATCTTGCTGACAACTCACGGTGAATAAACTAAATAAACTTGAGTAACTCGCGTAGAGCATTCTCACTTGCTCCCAAGCGCAAATTTTTCTCACCGACCTGTTCACACGTGGTGAGTTGCAAACTCACGGTGAATTCACCGGCCTCCCAGTGCTTTATCACATACTTATGGGGAATTCCCCGCGAGTTTGCTCACCACGTGTGTGGCGCGCTAATGACGGCTTGTTGCGGTATGCGTTAAAGCACACACCTCACTTACTGTGAGGCGCCCAGACAGTTTCGCTCGTATTTCGTTCGGTGGGTTCCTACTTCTCAGATGTAGGACAAATACCTACCTTTCGTTTGAATTTCCCACTGATAATGCCATCGAGTATCTGCTTTCCGATGTTCCCAATGTCGTTGTCCTTTCCACCCAGTCCGAAGATGACATTGCCGGCAATGGCGCCGATTATTTTGCCGGTGCCAGGGTCGATGCCCAGATACTTGGCGCCGGCAGCGCCCACAAACTTGCTGATCAGATCGATGGCGCCTCCTTTCAGCGCATCATGCTTCATGTTCGCCCCTGTACATGTGCATGCACACACTTGCTTCACGGTGTGTGTGGACCAGTTGCACTACTATAAGAATTACGGCTGCTCGCGAGCGTATGCCTGCTCAAAATTACACATTTTCCAGTGCATTTCTTGTTCGACAAGAAGGAAGGAAAAATGAACTGAATAAGTCAGAGGGGTGAGCTCGCGAGCACTCATAATTTTTCCAGCGCAACTGGTCCATAGGCACCACCCAAAAGCGATAGCGCAACTCGTCAATAGTAGCCAGTGGTGCGCTTCAGGAGCGCTGACTATGCTTCAACAAGTAAAATCTCCGAGTTCGCTTCGAACTCGCTCCGCTTTCCGGAACGTGCGAGTGAACAACGAGTGAGACGTGTGAGTAATTGACGTGTCGTTTTCTGTTCGAAACGAAGTCTTTCCAAACTCGGAGCACGTCTGAAGTGCACCAGTGGCCCGGCCCGCTACAGGGATACGGTCACTTGGTAGCCGGTCACTTCGTTGCGGTCACTTCGTTGCGGCGGTGATCACTTCGTTACGAGAACTTTCGTTGCGGTCACTTCGTTGCGGTTTTTTTCGTTGCGGACATTTCGTTGCGGCCATCCTCTGGTCATTTCGTTGCGAGTACTTTCGTTGCCGTTCATTTCGTTGCAGGCTTAGGCTTAGGCTTAAGCTTAGGTAAATCTCGCAACGAAATGACCAGCAACGAAAGTTCTCGCAACCAAATGACCAGAGGACGGCCGCAACGAAATGTCCGCAACGAAAAAAACCGCAACGAAGTGACCGCAACGAAAGTTCTCGCAACGAAGTGACCGCGGCAACGAAAGGTCCGCAACGAAATGTCCGCAACGAAAAAAACCGCAACGAAGTGACCGCGAACCCCGCAACAGACGTCCTCCGAGCGAGTTCGCTCCGAGTTTGGAATGACTTTGTTTTGAACCGAAACGAACGTCCATTACTCGTACGTCATCGAATTACAAACTGTCCTGTTTACACGTACGTTTCGAAAAACGGAGCGAGTTCCGTGCGACCTCGGAGATTTTACATGTTGAAGCATAGTCAGGACTCCGAATTCGGAGTTCACGTCTGTGGCGGGCCAGTGTCTCACCTCCTCCTCCGCCATACTTTCCGCGGTTGCCACCCCCACCAATCAGGCCACCGATTCCACCCATGATGTCGCTTAATCCTCCTCCTCCTCCACTTCCCCCACCCCCGTGATATCCGCCGCCATCGTCATAGCCTGCAGAAATACACACAAACACAATGTCCTCATTGATACTAAAAGCAAACGCCATTCTAATCTGAAAGATAGGAAAGAGCTCGCTATGAATGACATTCAAGGCGCGTTACGTAAAACAGATTCACAATTGCGTATTTTGCCCGTGCTTCATGTACTCCTATTTAGCAGAAGTACATGCAAACTACGCAGTACGACTTGCGTCCCATAGCCAACTCTCTCTGGCCAGGCTACAGAAACACCCATTCCAGCGACATATATTTCTCCTTGATAAGCAAACCAACACAGCAAACCAATGGAATAGTAAGGCCAAAGAGTATGGAACTCAAGTCATCGTTTTGCATGTGCGGATTGCTGTCCATATCCACCATATGCAGTAAGGGAATTGGGTTGGTCGATGCTGACCCCGCGGCATTTAGTGAAAGTTTGGGTCGGTGTCTGCGCGGTCGTCGACCTTGTTCAATCATCTGGGAGCTGAAAAGGAGCGAGTGAAAGGAGGAATTGACAACAAAATGACGTCGACGACCGCGCATACACCGATCCAAACTTTCACTAAATGCCGCGGGGTCAGCATCGACCAACCCAATTCCCTTACTGCATATGGTGGATACTTCAAGAATTCCAATTCTCCACGAGTACATACAGCAGGCCTACATACAAACTACGCAATATGACTTGAGTTCCATAGCGAACTCTTTGTGGACAGACAAAAACAAACTCTTACCTCTTCCACCTCCCCCACCTCCATAAGAACCTCCACCATAATCATCATAACCTGCAAAAAGCTCCTTACTCAGTAATGGACACCAGTGCAGATCAGATAGATATTATGGCCTCAGTTCGACCAATCCAATAACAAAATAATTATTGATAAATGTCTCATGAGATAAGCAATAATAATGGCATGGCAGGATAGAATGATAGGTGCATTCAAATGCAAAGTGGGAAGCAAAGAAAGACTATAGAGTAATGGCTCATTCACATTGGAGACATACGGTGGGCGTACGCTCAGCGCATCCATGGCTCGACACTTGCAAAGGTACAGACAGTATGGATGCGGTGGGCGTACGCCGACGCATTTCCTTCCGATGTGAATCAGCCATTCATAACAACCACATCACAAATGTTGGGTACTGTGGGGTAAACCCGGCCATGGAAAAATCCGGCCAACTACTGTAGTTGGTTTCAGGGCTGCATATCTTCAGCAACCAATGGACCCGACCGATTGAGACAAAGTATGATATCAATTGATTCCTTGAACTCTCCTCTTTCAAATTAGCCATTTGTTTCATTGCTTGCTGAAACATCAAGTTGAAAGGAGCGTAAGTATGTGGCCGGGTTTACCCCATGGCCGGGTATTCACGATATGCAGTAAGGCGATTGGGTTGGTCGATGGTAACCCCGCGGCATTTAGTAAAAAGTTTGGATCGGTGTCTGCGGGGTCGTCGACGTCATTTGTTGTCAATTCTTCTTTTCACTCGTTCCTTTGACGCTTCCAGATGATTGCATCAGGGTTGACGACCCCGTAGACACCGATCCAAACTTTCACAAATGCCGCGGGGTCGTCATCGACCAACGTAATCGCCTTATTGCATATGGTGGATACCCTACACTACCCAAACATAACATACCGCCCCCGCCGTGTTTGTTCTTCTTGTGTCCTCCACCACTGATCAAGCCTCCAATCAGACCGCCAATACCACCGCTTTTCTTCGACTTGCCGCCTATGTGCACACACACACACAGTAGCAAAACACGGCTAGATAACAAAAGACACATTACCACCACTCGTGAAACTGAGCTACTGTACAGTAGTACGCACACTCAGAAAAGAAAGTCCACATCAAGCTGTGCTGCAAAGAGGGTCTCGATCCCATGAAATCAAGACTATCAAGTGTTCACAACCACCACAACCACAAAAGTAACATAAAGCGCAGTAACACGAAAACAGAATGTAAAAGTACATACCGCACTCTCGTACATATGTACTGCTGAAGTTCTGACTTGAGTGCATAATAAAGTACTTACCACTTGAAGAATGCCCTCCTCCTCCTCCACCCAAAAACTGACCAGCCAAGCCTCCGATAAAGTCGCCAGCCCCACCTCAAAAATGCACAATCAAAAGTTATTGCTTTTGGTACGCTTTTGTAAGGGAACTGGGAAGCGGCATAGGTTGGAAATGCGCGTCGTTACAAGTGCGCCATTGACAGAGATGCGACATACGAGAGACGCAGAGTGTATCAAACAAGAGAAGCAACAAGTCTTGTTGTTGCATGCTTCTTGTGTGCTGCGCGTGCGTTGCAGTGAGCGGCTGCTTGGTGAGCGGGCAGAAGAGAAGAGAAAGAAGCGAAACGAAAGAGAGAGAGGGAAGGCAACAAAGTGCGGGCAGCCAGGCTGCGGCTTGCGCATGCGGTAGAACAAGACGGACATACAGGAAAGCCAAGCCAACCAGCCAGCCACAGCCATACAGCTCCCGCACAATATTCAAATCCAAGCCAGATGCCGCTTCCCATGCAATTTACAAAAGCATACAACCAGACAATAGTGAGCTACACACGTAGCGAGTAAACTCACGGGGAATTCCCCGTACGTATGCGATGAAGCATACGGAAGCCACTGAATTCACCGTGAGTTTCATACTCACCGTCGTGTGAACATGTGAGAAAAATATTGCGCTTGGGAGCAAGTGAGAATGATCTATACACGAAAAATAAAACTCGAAGTTCAACAAACTCACCGTGAGTTTACTCACCACGTGTGCAGCCCACTACAGAAGAGGTCACATTCTCCCCCCCCCCCCCATATTTGGTTTGCAAGCATCCAATCATTTGCTATTGTAACATCCATCCATCCAAACAATTATAGTTGTGACAAGCCCAATCTGGGAGGGGTGAATGCCAGCCCTGTATAGAAGCTTATTTCGCTATCACTAGCAGCCATTCTTCCCTTAGCAAAAAATAACATAATTGATTATTGGTAGTTTGGTAGGTAAAACACACAACTACTCACCACTTTTGCCTCCTCCACCTCCACCTAAGAATTGGCCAGCCAAGTTGCCCAAATTGCCCCCGCCTCCTCCGCCGAGAATATTGCCAATCAGTCCACCAAACTGATCTTGCTCCAAATGAACTTGATCCCAACGCTCATCAGAATCGTAGTGGTAAGGGTAACTCATCTTGAAAATTTACCGATAAATTCTCGTCGCTCCTATAGCAATATCGAGCGCATTATTTCGACACAGCAGTTTCTGAAAGCAAAACATTCGCACTGTCACCCTACACAGCAGGGTAGTACGGGATAATTCGGGCCATCCCATCCTCTTTTTGGAAAGTGGTGAATGTGTCATCAAAGTGATCCATCCTGGAACTTTTAATGGTTGCACAGTTTCACTGCTTTTGGCTTAGCAGCCGGTGACCCGAATTCTCCAAAGCCCGAATTACACCGCGCACTTTCCAGTATATGCTGTTACATAACTACGCAAACACAACTCAACTGCTCAGTTGATGCTTCCGCGCATTCTTAAAATACATAGTGGTGAATAATGAAAGAAACTGGTCTTCTCGCCTTTCAGTGCCACACTTTCATACGAGCAGCTGTAGCAAGCAAGAGGCGTCACTTTGCCACACACGAATAGACACAAAGGTGACACCCACCCAATCGCATACAACACCTGCCTGCCACAATACAATACTATTACTTATCTTTGGTGGAATACCCCCTGCTATGGTTGGATCACAAAGATTTGAATCGAAATATTCCGAATGACTGTTGACATCAATCCGCAAGAATACAAGTTGGGCGTCAAAAATCTTTTTATTTGTACGGGACAGCATTTTGGAGCTGGCAGCTGTCCACGCATAAACATTTTCGTTGTGTAATGCTGTTGCCTTATTGGCTGCTACTACTTTGCATGACTCGCCAGCAAGTGTATGGAAGAAGAGAGCAGAATGCAGAAGAATATACGACGTACACTTCAGGGCTGCAAAAGAGCCAGGTTGAACGAAGAAGGCAGAAATATTGGATGAAAATTGTGAGGAAACCCTACATAATAGAATGTTAGGTGCACATACTAAAAGTGCGTGTACGTACGTACGCAACGTACGCACTGTTCGTCTTTTGTCACGAAGCAGATAGAAACATCAATCTGTCCACCAGAAAGCACAATATTGGCAAAAATATATAATTCCTGTATAGAGAAGAATGGCCTACGTAGTGAAAAGAAACGAAGCAATCCCTGACTCGTTTTGGCCCCAAAAAATTGGATCCCAATTTTCTGGATATCCAATTTTCTGGATATTACGAAACCATAAAATTGGATATCCAATTTTATGGATATCCAATTTTATGGATATGGAATCCCCAGTAAATTGGTTTCGTAATATCCAGAAAATTGGATATTCAGGAAATTGGACATCCAGGAAATTGGATATCCAGGAAATTGGATAATCGAAAGCACGCTATCCACACAAACAAACAAACAAACTCGAAGCTCGTAAACGATCTTCCTTGCTTGTCGGCGTGCTCTTTCGTCGAAATTTGGAGCAGAATTCAACATGGCAGAGTATTTTTCTGGATATTCAATTTCCTGGATATCCAATTTCCTGGATATCCAATTTCCTGGATATCCAATTTTCTGGATATCCAATTTTCTGGATATTACGAAACCAATTTACTGGGGATTCCATATCCATAAAATTGGATATCAATAAAATTGGATATCCAATTTTATGGTTTCGTAATATCCAGAAAATTGGATATCCAGAAAATTGGGATCCAATTTTTTGGGGCCAAAACGAGTCAGGGATTGCTTCGTTTCTTTTCACTACGTAGGCCATTCTTCTCTATACAGGAATTATATATTTTTGATATTGGTCATCTTCTGAAAATGTCCGTATTCCTGTAGCTCGTCTGGTCTCTGAAAAATAGCCTACATACAGGAAACGAAACAAAGTCTAGACATCAACAATGGATGGGCTATATAAGTTCAATACGTGACAAAGGTCATGTCCATATATTCGCCACTGGCGCTTAGACATTATGGAGGTCGTGCATGTATTCAGTGTAAGTTTCGATCGGTGCCGACGGGGACGTCGTTGTCGTTCAGTCGTCATCTGGGAGCGGAAAAGGAGCGAGCGAAGAGAAGAAAAGACAGTAAACGACGTCGACGACCACGCCAGCATGATAAACCGGCACTAAATACCGCGGTGCCACTTTGCGACCACCCAAAACGTCTAAGCGCAAGTAGCGAATACTGCCGTGTATGGCACAGGGAAAGATTAGCCGGTTACAAGTAAGGAAAAGGCAGAGGATACTTGAGACAATCGTCATGTCGCTTGTATTCGAGTACGGTGTTGGGCGGCAGATTGAGCACTCTTCGCATCGTGTCGCGAATTCGGTTGGTGATACCGGGATCATTCGCCGTCCTGTTCCACAGCGACACAATATCTTCCTGAAGGCAACAGACAAAATTCACGTGACGTATCCACCATATGCAATATGGCGATTGAGTTGGTCGATGGCGACCGCGCGGCATTTAGTGAAAGTTTGGATCGGTGTATGCGGGGTCGTCGACCTTGTTCAATCATCTGGACTTCTGGAAGCGTCAAAGGAGCAAGTGAAAAGAAGAATTGACAACAAATAACGTCGACGACCTCACAGGCATCGAACCAAACTTCACTAAATGCCGCGCGGTCGCCACCGACCAACCGAATCGCCTTACTGCATATGCTGGATACGTGCACGTAGTAAATTGGGATGTGGGTGGACTGCTGCTGGGTCATCTACTTGTACAGATGCCGCAGTAAGTATGTGCCGCTGGCTGTAGCCTTTACGTCTGGCACATGATGGTGTAATGTACACTGTAGGGTACTGTGGGGGTAAACCCGGACGCATAAGCTTTTCTGAACTTCCCGCTTCAGCAAATGATGAACATATAGCTCATTTGAAAGAGGGGATTCAAGCCCAAGGAATCGATTGGTAGAATACTTTGTCTCAGGTCGTATGGTTGCTGAGATATACTAAAATAAAAGGTGTCCGGGTTTACCCCACAGTACCTTACTTGGTTTCTATCTTGTTGTGGTTAAACGCAGTAGAAAATCTTATCATAATCAAGTGTGGTACCGACAAAATACTGCTCGCTGTCAGCATCCCGAAATTCGCTCAAGTCCGACAAGGTTGGCATGGACGCAGGCAAGCTCTTACCTGGTTACGTATGGAGCAGACAGCGCCACAAATCTCGTTTCCGACCATAAACTGTTCACCCAACATAGCCAACAGCAAGTTCTCCCATATACGAGACGCCAGGCCCTTCTTCAATCGAATAATCCACTTGCCACCTTGACAATTTGCCTCATCCTACAAGCTAACAAGCAGCATGTAATAACGCCACAGTTACATATAGGCGGTCCATCTTGAGTACAAGCACGTTCGCATGCGCAAATATGGACGATATGAGGTAACGCGATTGGGTTGGTCGATAGCGACCCCGCGGTATTTAGTGAGAGCTTGGATCGGTGCCTGCAGCGTCGTCGACCTTGCCCAATCATCTGGGAGCGGAAAAGGAGCAAGTGAAAAGAAGAATTGACAACAAATGACGTCGACGACCCCGCAGACACCGATCCAAACTTTCACGAAATACCGCGGGGTCACTATCGACCAACAAACACAATAGCGTTACCGCATATGGTAAATACACAGCAGTGGTTCACCTCCCAAACTGGCTTGATGCCATCCTTGAATAAGTGAAAATCGACTTTCTCCATCACGTCCGAAGGTCGGCGCACATGAGAGTACACACGCCAGAAATGTTCAACCTACACAAAACATAGCAATGGGGCCCCACACACGTGGACACCGAATGCGGAGCGCTGACTATGCTTCAAAATGTAAAATCTCAGAGTTCGCACCGAACTCGCTCCGTTTTTCCAAACGTGCGTGTGAGCAACCGAGTTTGTAATTCGGAGACGTGTGCGCAATTGACGTTCGTTTCGGGTCAACACGAAGTCACCCGATCCGAACTCGGTCCGAATTGGCTCGGAGCTTTCTCAGAGCTCGTGTGTTGCGCCCTAATGCCAGCAACATATTCGTCTGCAGTGCCGCAGCACTTTGCGTACGTACAGTAAAAATGAACTGACTTATGCCTCATTCACATTGGAAGGACATGCTCTCTGCGAACGCTCGGCGCATCCATGGCTTTCCATGCCTTTGCGTGCCGCGTCAAGCCGGCCACGCGGAGCGTACGCACGGCGCATGCCTTCGATGTGAATGGTTCATTAGATTACGTACCGAAGCAAAGACAGCCAACGTCTGTACGTGTTCCTTGTATTCCTCTGGATTGAAGTTTCCACGCGGTCGCTTGAAGAAGGATAAGCAATATGCGTACTCCAGCGCATTTTCACCCTCCGCAACAGGCTACACACAGTAAAGTAAAGAATAATGAGTATTCAACATACACGCTTTTATAATTCATCCCTCCTCTCATGAACTATACTTGTCGTAGTCTCTAGTGCGCTACACACGAGGTGAGTAAACTCACGGGGAATTCCCCCTAAGTATGCGATGAAGCATAGGGAGTCCGGTGAAATCACCGTGAGTTTGTAACTCACCACGTGAGAAAAATTTTGCGCGTGGGAGCAAGTGAGGATGCTCTACACGAAAAATAAAGCTCGAAGTTCAAACTCATCGTGAATTCACCGTGAGTTTACTCAACACGTGACGTGTGTAGCGCGCTACTGTAACAGAAAGTATGACCAAGAACTGATACCTAATAGCAAAAATATATTTCTTTCTTTCTTTTCTAAGCAGAATGATATATTTTTGCTAATAGCCAATTCACATCGGAGACGCGCTCCTCCAGTCGTAATTACTTCCGACGTGAATGGACCATAACATAATAAAGAACAGCTGATCCTCATCATATTAGGTTTGTTATCAGTTTTTGACCACACAAAGCAGAACGCACAAATACTACATACATACCACACTGGCAGTATCGGGGGCAGTTTCTGCTTGGCGCTCCTCTGTATCTGGATTTTGAACAGAAACCGGTGGTTCAGCCATCATTCATCAAGTGGCTGCTTCCTCTCAACAGTTCTGTCCTTGAAACCTGCACATCTGAGGAAAGAAAGACACCCTCCTCACGCATAGATAACATAGCTACGCTTGGCTAATTTTTGACGCTGGTAAAACGAAAACCCAAAGGTATTCAATATGGTCAACCAACGACCACTTCCAGATTCACACTTCAATCCAAGCGATAGACTGAAAACCTTTATACAGCAAGCAAGCAAAATGAAAATCTTGCCAAAACCCGCTTTTGAGTTTGACGTGTAGATTACAGAATACCAACCATCATAACGAAAACACGATATTGGGTGAGTACGTATCACTAACCCACCCCAACAAAAAAACAAAGATAAGTAGAAGAGAGCGTTTGCATTTCTCCCCAGCCCCGAATTACCCCGACCCACTGTAAAAGTTTGATGTATTACCCGATCAATGAAGTCGAACAAGTAGCGTAAAGTCGACCAAGTAGCTCGGGGTACATTCGATATTGGATTATACACCAAACTTTAGGGTACTGTGGGGTAAACCCGGACAGGGGATAAACCCGTGACACCTAAGCTTTTCTGAACTTGCCGCTTCAGCAAACGACGAACATGGTATGGTACGTAGCTCGTTTGAAAGAGGAGAGTTCAAGGAATTGATTGGTAGAATACTTGTCTCAATCGGCCGTGTGGTTGCTGAGATATACTATACTAGGTGTCCGGGTTTACCCCACAGTACCCTATATTTTATGTGTCTGTCAGCTATCCGAGGAGGACCATGATGAAATGGGTAGAGCAAGGACTGACAAGCTGCTAGTGCTGGTGTCCATCCTACTCTCTTCATCTGTCTTGCCAGCAGCAGCAGAGGTCTGTTGAGCAAATAGGAGCGCAGGAGTCGCAACAATATTCCCCAGACTGCTATTACTGTTGCTCATGCTGCAGTCAGAAGATGCGTCAGATAGTTGTACTAGATTAGAGTTTGACGACTGCAATGACGACATTGTAGTTGTTGGCGTTGTGGTCTGCCTCAGCTCGTTTAGCAGTGAATAGGAAGCGGAAGAAGACAGAGCGCATTCACCAGCACCAGTACTGCTGCACTCGGAATCAGAACTCGCAGACACGCTGCAAGAAACAAAGCCAATGCGCATTCACACAATATTATTGAATAGGGTACTGTGGGGTAAACCCGGACACCTAGTATATCTCAACAACCATACGACCGATTGAGACAAAGTATTCTACCAATCGATTCCTTGGAACTCTCCTCGTTCAAATGAGCTACCATGTTCATCTTGCTGAAGTGGCATGTTCAGAGAAGCTTAGGTGCCCTGGTTTACCCCATGTCCGGGTTTATCCCATAGTACCCTAATTATCATCTGTCCGAATCTTCCCTGCACTAGCCTAGTATGCGTATTTTTTCTATCTGCACCACACACAGTAAAAACGCAAACCACTCTGTTTTACCCTACCGTTTATTGATCGGTGCTAGCGGGGTCACCGATCAAAAATGCACTGAAAATTAGTGTAAATCAGAGGGCGTCAGCTAGCTCGCGACCAACAAGAAGTTTTCAGCGCAAATGGTGAATAAGTAGGGTACTGTGGGGTAAACCCGGACACCAAGTATATCTCAGCAGCCATAGGACCGATTGAGACAAGTATTCTACCAATCGATTTCTTGCGCTCTCGTCTTTCAAATGAGCTACCATATTCATCATTTGTTGAAGCGGCAAGTGCAGAAAAGCTTAGGTGTCAAGGTTTACCCAATAGTACCCTACATAATTATACCTGTGTTTGACGATAGGCGATGAGAGTCTGACCGGTGGGTGATAAGGCGAATGAGAGGAGAAAGAGGAGGATGAGGAGCCACTGCGCTTCAGTCGTTTCACAGTCTGTTTCCTGTCTGCTTCACTGTCTGTAGCCTCCTGTTGTTCTTCCGTCGTCGCCTTTCGTTTTCGCCGCTCTTCGCTCGTCCCTCTGCAGGGAAACAGAACACCGCCTGTGACTCGACAGGTGGTAGCAATCGGGCTCAAACTCCTACAAGCGCACAAAACAAAACACGCCGCTACACGTGACATCTTACCCCCTGTACCGTTACCAGTGCATTTTCCGTGTCAAGGTGTGATATGCACGGGTGTAGTTGCACGGATGCACGCACACCGCCAACACCCCAGCGTGAACAAAGGGTGTCATGCGGAAGGACTGGCATGTAACGATACGCACACATCACACGCCCTGTATTTTTTGGATACAAAGTAAATTACGAATTCACACTTTACCCATCATGATGCTCAGGCACAATTTGTGTTCCATTAGACCTGGTCCCGAAGCGAACCGCAACGCGCGCGTCGTCGTCTTAGTTTTTACTACGTACGTAACGTACCGTATTATACGTAATACTACGTCTTCGTTCGCTTCGGGACCAGGACTACGTCTTCGTTCGCTTCGGACTAAGACTACGTCTTCGTTCGCTTCGGGACCATTAAAATGGAACACAAATTGTGCCTGAGCGTCATGATAGGAAAACGTGGATTGCATTCAGCCAAAAACATAAAAGTAGTCACCTCAAAAGAACTGTACGCCGGGTGGGGCTTGGAGTTGGACTGGGACTCGGTGAGAGACCGACACTGTTCCTACTGACCACTTGCTGAGCGGATGGCGAGTAACACTGCTGCAATCATATCACATCACAATAATCAATCACTCAAGCTCCATGTAAGATTTACAGCAGTTGCGTACCAAAGGATGAGAGCAGTTGACAATAGAGAGCAATAGTACGCTGAGAGACCTGAACGAAAAGCGAGATACGGTATACGACGTAAGGATCTCGCTTGTAGGCCTAAATAGTTCTGCTATTGCAGCCGGAGTTCAGAGCCCCAACCGCACATCCTTTGGGGTGGGACGAAGATGGATACTGTAAAGCTTGGTGTATAACCCCCGGGGGATAAAAATCGTTGGTCACCAATTCGAGGGGGTAATACACGAGGGGGTTATATACGAGGCCAGGCAAAATGTGCCAAATCATCACCGGTATGGTTCTTTTGCTTTTAAGCGTTTTCAAAATTTTGGTTAGAGGGCAGGGATAAAATCGTAAGTCACCAAATATGGGGCTATACACGAGGGGGGGAGAGATATTCGAAGGGGTTATACACGAAGCTTTACAGTAAATGCTTTCCATCTCTGACCTAACCTTGTCCTTGTCCAGTCGAGAGTTTGGAGAAGGTGAGCAAGAAGACGGTAGGAAATGGGTGAACACAGAAATGGGCTCCGTCAGCGACTTGGTCCTCTTCCTACAGTCTTTCTTCTCTCCCTCATCATCCTATCACACAACAAAACAATCCATTATTCGGATTACCATTTACCATACACGATCAGGGTAAAAGGCACCGGCTGTCACAGTATCTTCACTTTGATGGCGCGTTCACCAGACGTCCGTAACATCCGTCCGTCCGTCCGTTCGTCAACCCATACTGGGTTCGTCAACCCATACTGGGTTCGTCAACCCATACTGGGTTCGTCAACCCATACTGGGTTCGTCAACCCATACTGGGTTCGTCCGTCCGTCCGTTACGGACGTCTGGTGAACGCGCCATGAGAGAATGCAAAGATTCATAAAGTTGTGGAAGATTATTATTGGGAATGCAGGAGCAACGATTATGAATGGATAGCTCCGCATTCTTTCAGTAAACCGACTAAAAGTATCGCTAAGAATTTGTATCGCACAAGCGACTAACCAGGCCGAACTCTTGTAAGTAGGAAGAGACGACGGCTGAGGACTGGACGAATTTCTCACGCTGCACGTCGCTCCAGATGGTCTGCGTCAAGTTCGACTCTTTGCGCAAAGCGTGAACACGATGCTTGGAACCACAATCGCCGCTTGCAACCTAGGAAAACGGCAAATCACCAAGTGCATAGGCCTACACATTAGGTTGCGATTATCTCACGTATCCACAATTGGCATACCGTTCTTTACCGGTGCATGCACAGCCCCACGCAAAATTGAGAGGTCCTATATGATGGGGCTATGCATCTGGGGCTATGCACCGATAAATACGGTAGGTTTCTTTCATAGATGGGCAGACCTTCAGAGCTCGGTGTCCTAGGGTTGAGGTGAGGTACGATGTGGTACGATATGGCCGGCTCGCCGGAGGCGAGCCAAACAGGGGGTGGGGGGGCGGGCAGCCCCCAGCTGGCGTCCGGGGCAGCGTCCCCTGGTCCCGTGCCGAAGGCGAAAATTTTTTTTCGAGGTACCTTTAAAACCTCTATTTAAA
>JASAMW010007684.1:0-36096 GCA_030247985.1 Epsilonema sp. ZAB3_2
CAGTGATTGAGTCGAGTTCTTCCTCTGTCAGCTCGGCAAATAATCCAGAGTTGTAGCCGTAGGTGAAGTTCACATACTGGCCCTTGTTCTTCTTTTTCGATAAAGTTCTTGCTGGAGTTCGTAGGCGCGCTTCTTAGTCGACTGCATCCATTCCAGGTGTGTCGATTTTTCTTGTGCGGCCCATAGACGGTAACATCAGTCGGCGTCTTGGCGAACATCCAACATTGATAGCGCTGCTCCTTCTCCTGCTGAGTCAGGTCGAAAACAGTCGGGTGTGACTGATCTCGTCGCGAATCACCAGGAATAGGAGTGGGCGGCGGTGATGGCGATGGCGTTCCAGGCGAGGCCATGGTCAGCACCAAGGACAGTAGGCAGCAGATGTACGTAGCCACTGTCAGCACCAGATACGGTAGTTGTTGGTAGGCCACTGCTGGGGTCGATTCTGGTAAAAAAGTCTATAAAAAGTCAGTATAAGCAAACATACGAAGCAACTGCTCAGCAAGGCAAGAGAAAGAACAATGGTTTGGGCTACGTGGAGCCTCAAAACCCAAAAGATGAATTAGCAACCGGAAATAAAATGTTTTAGTACGGTTATGGCATGCGGAAATAAAAATAATTGGCATTTCCTACAAGATATGTAGATAGTACACTAATATGGCAGAAAATGAAAATAACTACTGCTTCCTACTTCCCTTCCTAAATAACCCAAAAAGGAATCGCCCTCGATTCTATACGTAAGGGAAGATACATAAAAATGCGTTCTGGCGGCGGGCTCGGTCTGGCAAGTAAATTGCATGACCTTACCGGCAGCTAGAATTGCATGATGTACGTATGCACGTATATATACATATGACGTATATGTACATGTCGATATAATAATTGTACATATGTCGAAATAAAAATGTGTATGGCGGACTAAAAATACGTCTGTCGGCACATACACGCATGTACTAACAATAAATATGCACGTACGTAAGTCGAACACCTATGTGCGGCAAAATTACGTAATCTACTTGTACTTATGCATGCGTGTTTGGTGCGTACGTAAATAAAATATGATGTACGCACGTTGTGATAAATAGCTACTTGCGGGTACGTGTATTGTCGATACAATATTACCTATACATACGGTAAGTATTTACACTGTGTTGTAGCTATTACGTACACCTAGGCAGATTATAGACTACTTGCGTCAATACTACTATGTAAATACATGCCTATTCTAGCGAACTATCTATGTAGGCGGTTACATGCATAGTACAGGTACATAAATAGTAGTCGAGCATGTACATAAGGCATGCGTGTCGATTAGCTATATTTAGTAACATGCAGTACCTATATTACTAGACCTTGCCGTATTCTTCTTTTTACAGGAACAGCTGAGCCGTGCGCTTGCCGTAAGGGAGCTGGCAAAGCAACCTTTGCCCTTCTTCTGTCTCCGTGTCGGCTTCTGTCAATCCTGGCGGCGGTTCCATGTATTGAGAGGCAACGTCTTCTGTCGGCTTAACCACTTCCCAATATTCTTCGAACGTAGCCGGGAGTTCTGTCGAGGTCTTCTTCATTTCGTCAAGATATTTCTGGTCGGCGTGAAGAGTGCAGATCGTCAGCTCACGCTTCATGAATTCCACTCGTCGAATCTCAGCTTTGGCGAAAGCTTTGGCAGCGTGATATTCGCACCATGCAGCGTCGTACGGCGCTGAATAACTCTCTCCTTCATAGGTCGGCATCTCGTGAAGATTCTTCTTTACAGCGGCGATAGCATATCGTCGTCGCGCGATGTGATAGCACCAGGAGGCGGCACTGAACAGACGTCGGTGATACTTCAACTGCTTGTAGATGAAATCGTAGGAGGCGTTGTCGAATGTGACCTGTCGTACGCCATAAGGACAGTAGGGGTAGATGCATGCTAGGCGGCGAACAACCTCGTAGTCGGAGTAGATGTCGGAGACGATGGGTAACGAAGCTCTTTGTAGGTCTCGTTCAAACTTTAGCACACATTCTTCCGGTATGTACCGTAAGTACGTGGGTAAAGTTGCGAACATGTCCCACATAGCTACTATCTCCGTCAATCCTACTAATCCACGCAGCTTCTCAAAGTCGCGCACCATTCCAAAACTCAGTCGATCCATGGCGGTGACTCCATTGGGTAGCTGCACTGCTGTAGCTTCTTCTTCGTTGTCGGGTACGATGACGGTGTTGTAGCCAAAACAAGGCATCTTCATAGCCGTGGTCAGTGGTTGTGCTGGCTCTGAATAGCGTCGTCTTCTTTTTCCAATTGGTCCGGTCATCTGTTGCACTTGTCGACGTGTCGAACACCATGTCGAAGCGTGTGGTCCTTCACACCAGATGCAACCTGGAGATTGCGATGGCGGGGTCAGTCGAAACTTCAATGCCAATCTTCCATAGTGCGGGTGACGTTTGGCATCCAGTAGTCGTTTATCTGTGCATTTCACCTTCATTCCATCTTTGACCATGTGGTGCTGGAGGGCGATGGCGTCTGAGATCCAGATGGAAGCTCCAGGGTCATCATTGAGCTGGAACTGCTTCACAGCTTCCTCCATTGCAACTGGTCGTTGAGCTCCCACATTATCCACGTGGAAGTCAGGCATGATTGGCGTCAAATCGATGGCGTCGTCGAACAACTCCTGCCATACATCAGCCTTGTACAGCTCTTCCGGTGTCGGCATGGAGAACTGTTGAGTTTCGGAGGCGGAGTCAGTGAGATTGAAAGCTGGGCACCATGGCGAGTTGGTGTGTGACGCGGCGGGACGAAGATCTTTGGTACCAGTCGTCTGCATCTCCTCCGTTCCATAAGAAGCGGCCCATGATGGCGTCTTCTCTCTATCTGGTGGAGATGGCGGCGATGGCGATCTCTGGTCCTCTGATTCTTCATCGTCACTGTCGTATATTTCTTCATACTGTCGAAGCTCTTCTTCCTTTTCTTCAACTTCACCAATTCCAGCAGTCGAACGCTTCTCTTCTTCTTCTTTCGTGGCAGTAGTGGTGTCAAATTGCACTTGTCTTCGGAGGGGCAACGTGGTAGCAGTACCCTTCGCTTGACCGCCATCTTCCTGGGAAGAGAGGGGTCTCAGCGTGTATACTGAACCATGCTGCTCACTCGTCAACAGTGAATGTTCCAGGAGGGCATGAGTGCGTCCTTTCGTCAACTCGGTATGCGTGATGGCCTTCTCCACTAGGTCGAGGCGATGGGTCAATCCAGCATCCTTCAACTGTTGTACCCACTGGAAAGGCAAAGAGGCGAGCAAAAAGTGCAGAGTCCTGTCGTACACTTCGCTGGGCTCTCGGCGGGCATCTGCAATCATCGCGTGTCGAACCAAACTGTGGAGGCGCTTGATCAGCTGATGGATGGATTCCACCTCTGGATCCCATCTGAGTACAGTCAACTCAGCACTGGCGGCATCAGCGATGTTGGCCAATTGTATTGGTGTCATCGTCGGGTCAGAAAGACGTTGATGTTCCACTCCAGAAAAGATGCTGTCGGCTTTCTGCATGGCGGCCTTCAAGTCGGCTCCACCAAACATCTGGAGACTGTACAGAAGTGATGGGCGATTTACCATGTAGGCGGCCAAACAGGTGGTCAAAAGTCGAGTCTTCAAGTCTGTTGGCAACCCAGCAACGGCGTAGATGACTGTCAACATTTCTTTCACTTCTTTGGCGAGGTACACGTGTAGAAGCGAAACTCCATGTTCCACATCTGCTAGGTAGGCCAAGATCACTTCAGGCGAATCATTGGAGACTTGAAAAGTGATGCGAAAAACATTCTGCGATTCCTGTCGAAACAACACGGACTTCGGGGCGTTCGTCTGTTCTCGCAAGAACGTGATGAACTGGCGACGAATATCCGCTGTTTGTGCCATGTAGAATTCCGTCGAATCTTCTTTTTGAGCCACTGGCGAATGTTGTTTGTCGATTTCGGCGTTTTGTTGTGGCGAATTTTCTTTCTGTTTCAGTGCGTCTAATGGAAGAAGATTCTGTCGATCGTCCGGTGTGTGGGTCAAAATCAAAAGTTGTTTTTGAACGGCTGCGCTGTCCTGCGTCGACGTCAGCGGTTGCTCAAACGTGTTTCCAGGCGTCGCCAAGAAAGAAGCTGAATCGATTGTTGATATTGATGGTCTTCTTTCTCCCTGCACTGGACTCAGATCTTTTTCTTTGTTTGCTGGTTTCGGTTGAAAACCGTGACCAGCTTCGGCTTCAGTTATGACAATTTGCAAATCTCGGTCTGTCGTCCTTTCTGCGCTCTGTCGCAATGCTCCGAGCAAACGGTGCACGCAAACGGAGAGCTGATCGATCGACGGCACAAGATGCATCATGTCAGAAGGCGAAATTGAGTCGGATGCAGGAGTCGATACGTCTTCCTTCTTTCTGGCGGTGCTGTCCACACTGATATCGCGTACACTGCTTGCTGACTGGCGAACGGAAGATAGTGAAGACGACGAACTTGATGGTGGGAGCTGCGGCGAGATAGAAGATAGAGTTTGCAACTGTGATATTTGGGTCGATTGTTGCAGGCCGCTTGAAAATAACTGCTGCTGAGGCGGAACAACAGCAAGCGCTCCGTCAGTCGACGTCGGTCCAGCCAACATTGTTTGTGTCGCGTCGCTTGCAGAAACGGTGACTGGTGATTGCGAGGACAGGTTAGTCGGGGTAAGTTGGGAAAGGCGGTGCCACAATTGCATGCAGGCGTCCAAACAGTCGTCCAACTCCGTACTCATTCCGGGCTTCCGTACGTTACCTCCCCGCATGGCCTCAAGATCCCCTGGGGTCGCCATTGGCACGAAACCGTTTTGACCAGGTGTCCACGCGGCAGACCAATGACAGCCAAGAAGCTCGGTGGTGTCCAAACCGCTCGCCGGGATCACCAAGTGTGAAGTTTCTGCCCCGTGGTGTGGCCGGCAGTCTACACCAGATCCAGGATAGCAGACCGGAAAGGTTGATCAGGCCTCTCCCATCGGCGGCGGCGAGACTCCGAGATGAATCTCGAGGAGAGGTCGCTCCACCAACCGTGTAACTCCCCTCGGTCGAACCCAAAACGGCAGGACTCCCTCCGACTTGAATCCGTCTGGCGGATTGATGGACACCCTGCAGAATGTCACTTCCCAGCTCTGCCTCCACGGGAGGTAGGTCACACTCCACGCTTCTCCCTGGCCCCCTCCGGCAACTGATCCAGGCAAGGGCGGCGTCTCGGTATACGGGGTTGCGGATACAGTACTTTATTGTAGACTGGCGGAGTCGGCGTACAAAAGAAGCACAGGATTGTTAGTCGCCTCTAGGCTACCCGGTAGACCTAGCTGTCGGCGGTACGGTAAATAGGGTAGGCGGTAGGAATGGCAATCCGGTCACCACTGGCAAGCAAACGCGCAGCAGAAGGCTAGAGACCAGCTGAAGTCACTAGGACTACGACTGGGTTCTACTATCTGGCGGCACAGTAAGCTAAGCAGTAATGTCGATATCTGGGCTGGCTCTATCCAGGGACAGAGTGTCGAGCAAAGACGAGGCGGTCAGACGGCAACGTCAGTAACGAACTGAGAACAAACAAGTGAGAAACAAGAACTGAGCTCTGTCGGTCCGCTCCGTCTTTTTATAGGTACGTAATTTGAGGCGGCGAGGCAAAACAAGTTTCGTGTGGCTATGCAAATGCGCGCGTCGGATCAACAATTACCAGTCAGAACCGATTTATGCAAATTAAGTTTCCAAAACTTTACAATAATTATTAGCCGTGCTTCTATAGCTAGCTTAGCCGTTCCTTTGTCAGCTTTAGGCCTATAATGACGTATTCAATGCTGTGTTGTGGATTTTATCCATTGCGTGTCAACGAAACGTACCACTTTCTGTTGCATTTCTGATTGGTTTTTTTGTTATTTTCCAGGACAGCAGCCAATAAAAGGGCTTGACGTCACCTCATACTACAGAGCAAACAGCAGGAGAAAGTGATTCCAGCTATTCTGATTTTGCTCATCAATCTGCAATTTGCCTCAGTTTTGACCGAAATTGCCTCTGTTTGTATGCCAGATTATTCCTCCATTTGCACTCAGTTTGTACTGGTGAGAAACTTTGGTGAAGTTTGACCCGACTTTGATGAAACAGCTTTGACCATCACTGAACTTGGAGTTGTCTAGTTCACACAGTTTTGGTGAATAGTGAACACTTGTTTTTTCTCTGACATACTAAACAACGACTGTCTTCCCGTATTCACACACTGATTTGGTGAACCCTTGGTGAACTATTCACCTTTCTCGGACTATCTTGGTGAACTAAGTGCACTGATTTGGTGAACCCGTGGTGAACTATTCACCCTTCTCTTTGACCATCTTTGGTGAACTATTCACACTTCTCTTTCAAACAACAATCAACCAAGAATGGCGGAAGAACAAGAACAGCTGGATGGTCCAGTGTACAAATCACCAGTGACTGAAGAGAAAGAGCCGATGACAGGAGAGAAGAAAGAGGGAGAAATTGAGCTAAAGGCTAGCATCAACCTGTTCGGTGGTATCATGGTGATTGTCGGCTGTATCATAGGATCAGGCATCTTCATTTCACCGAAAGGAGTGCACGAACGTAAGGAAAGAACTGTTCGTAATGTGGGTGCTGTGTGTGGGGTAAATCCGGCCACCCAAGCTCCTCTGAACTCGCTGTTTCAGCAAGTGATGGATCAAATGATAGCTCATTTGAATGAGGAGAATTCGAGGAATCGGTTGACATTATGATTGTCTCAATCGGTAACATTGGTTGCTGAGATATGCAGCGCTGAAACTTAGGTGGCCTGATTTTTCCTCACGCATATTGGTCGCCTTGCCTGTGCTGCGCAGTTTGCATCGTTGGAAAAAAAAGGTGGTGGTGACGTTTGTATCAAAAATCGTGACTTTTCAAACTGCCTATTACAGGCAAGGTCCATCATACCATAGGCCATATGTTGAATTGCCCATTTATGGCTCTTTCACATTGGAAGAATATGCGCTCAGTGTACGCCCGGCGCATCCACGCTTGTCCGTGCCTTTGTCACGCCGAGCGTACGCCCAGCGTATGTCTCCGATGTGAACGGGCCATTAATCCTACAGCTTCCATTTGGAGTGTTCTTGTCTCTAGTGTCAACAACAGAGGGAGGCTAACCGGGCTATTTTCGCGTCGGGTATGCTTTGAATCTTGTTTACTAGCGAACAACTCGCTGGGGGCAGTACATAGTGACGTTTGTGTACTTTTGCTAGTGCTGTGTACACCGGTAGGTAGGTAGGTAGGCTTATTTCCCCCGTTCATTATCGAGTAGTAGAACATTAGGAAGGTAAAGCTAGATAGGGGTCCTGTTGTCTGCTTATTTTTGTCCCCTAGCGTGCAAAGCTATGTTTACATATTGAGCTTAGTTTTAGGTGCTTAGGTACCTATGTGTCGCATATTAGGGACACATTATTTTCGCACTGTACGTGGGAGCATGATGAAGCGGCAGTGAGCAGTTAGTTGAGCACATTTTTGGCACGTTATGGGTGGTAGCACTAGTAAGTAGTAGGTCAAGTCTTACATGCAATATTCAGTAAAGCTGATTACTTCTAAGGTTTAGGGACGAGTACATACCATACGGTAATGCAAAACGTTGAGAAGGGGTAGGGAAAGCACTACGGATATTTTACACATGCAGACCAGCCCCGGAATCGAACCCAGCTCATCCCAACCCAATAGGCTGCGCACAAACCACTGAGCCACAGCTGCGAACCACCGCATCAGTGGAAAACCTTCGCTTTATGATGCAACAACCATGTACAATGTGTGCGTGAACAGCAGGCAGATGTGGGAATCGGTCCCAGCCCGTGCACACCCCACTGTCCCCGCAAGCGGCGCACTAACCACTGAGCCACTGCGGCGGACCACCGCATCAGTGAAAACCTTCCTTTTATGATGCAAGAACCCTGTACGATGTGCGCGTCCAGGCACATGTGGGAATCGATCCCAGCGCAAGCGTCGCACTAACCACTGAGCCACGGCGGCGGACCAGCGCATCAGTGAAAACCTTCCTTTTATTATGATATACGAGAACCTGTGTATGCTTTGTTCTTTTCAGATGCCGGAAGCGTAGCTTTTTCCCTGATTATCTGGGTGGTATGCGGCGTATTTTCGGCGATTGGCGCCTACTGTTACGCAGAATTGGGCACGTTCATTACGAAGAGTGGCGGGGATTACGCCTATGTTTACGTCGCCTTTGGACCTTTCGTGGCGTTTCTGAGGATGTGGATAGAGTGCGTGATCGTCAGGTGAGGCTTTTATCCTATGTGAACTGTAAAGAGAAGACTATATAACTGCTGTATTGGGAAGAATGGACGATGTAGTGAAAATAACGGACCGTGGTCCGTTACTTTTCACTACGTCGCCTTTTCGAATGATTTTGAGCAAACTTTAGAACGCACGAAACCGCGTGAACTTGATGTTTCAGGCCGTGTACAATGACGGCGGTTGCGATGACGTTCGCCACGTACGTGCTGAAGCCGTTCTTTCCGCACTGCGCTTTGCCGCACGCAGCGCCTCAACTCCTGGCAGCCGGATGTCTGAGTAAGCTAAAACAACAAGTGCGTTCTTCTTCTGTATATTACGCATTCTTGATCGTTTTGAGCTTTGTAGGGTAGCGTGTGGAAAAACCGCCCATGGGGAAATCCGCCCGCCTACCTGGTGCTTTTACCCCTCATCCGCCTGATAGGTTGTCAAGTTATGGCTAGGAATGAAGAAACAGCTGCTTGGCAGAAGTTTCCCGAGATACATTTTCTGGAGCCTTGTTTTGAATGGGGGTAAAAGCGTCATAGGTGGACGGATTTGCCCCATGGGCGGGTTTGCACCACGCTACCCTACTGCGCTGCGAGTTCCACTCTCGCGCTGACCTCCCCAATTTTTCCAGCTTTGTTTGTCCTCAGATCTCTTATGCACCTTTACAGCTGTGGAACTCTACTTCATTCTATCGTGACAACAACGCAACGTAGTCTCGCGATTATTATGAATTCTTGCTGCTAATTTCTTTCAGTTTTGCTGACTCTGGTCAACAGTATGAGCGTGCGATGGACGACGATGGTGCAGAACGTGTTCACGATCGCCAAGTTACTCGCCCTCACCCTCATCATACTGACGGCCATCGTGTTGCTCGGCATCGGAGGCCGTAAGTTTTATTTAACCCCTCCTCTTTTTCGCAGGTCGCCGCGACCAAAATGCGACCTAGTGCGACCAACATGCGATCGCATTTTTTCAAACAATTTTTCCAAAAATGATACCAGTAACCTCCGATGGCGTTTTGGACATTTTGTCAATTTTGGCGCCGGGGGTCGCATGTTGGTCTCGGCGACCACCTGCGAAATAGAGGAAGGGTTAACACATACTGAATATTGTAGGACAACTGCTACTTTGTGCGCACCGAAAAACGTGACGTGAGCGACCTGTACATTATTTGCGCACTTATCAATATTCGGTATGGGTTAAGTAGGGTGAGGTGGGGTAACTTCGGATACATTTATCTTTCTCGGTGGCTCTCTTTTGCTGGTGACCGAAACAACTGAGCGGGTAGTATGTGCACAACCCAGCCCACTTCAATCTCCAAAATTTTCGGAGTCCGACATTTGTCTCTGTGTGACAAAATAATCCCGCAATAATACCACGCTATGCTATTAGTTTTTTGCGAGACTGCACAAACAAGGAGCAAATCCAGTCTTGTGAGTCCATTTGTACTAGTTGACAAAAAAGCTTTTCATCTGAGTTCTCCGAGCAAAAGAATGTAGCAGCTGTTACATTGCTACTGTTATTGCAAGCTCTGCTGGCTTTGAGCCACAGCTAGGTATGTATTTGTGAATGAAGGGGGTTTGTTTACAAGTGATTCTACCGTTTTGCTTTTCCACACATACCATACGTCCATCCCTACGTATCTATTATTATGCCTATTGTTGTTGGCTATATGCCACAAAGCAAGATGGGGCAAGATAAAAAAACATATGATGTTTCTTTCTTATTGCAGATTACTATGAGTCGTTTGACAACGCATGGGAAGGCACGAAATTTCAGGCGGGTGATTTGGCATTGGCGTTTTATTCGGGATTATGGGCCTACAACGGATGGTGAGTTCTTTGATGTTCAGCTAAATCAAGTTATGATTGACGCAGGTCAGTGATGAATAACGACATCTCTTTGCTTGCTTTGCAGGAATTATCTGAATTTTGTCACGGAAGAGCTTCAGAATCCAACCAGGTACACGGATGCATGCCGCTGTTTATTCTCTTCCATTTTTGAAACCTCATCTTCATAACTTTGCCCATCCAGTGGTGCGCCTCAGACGTGAACCCCGAATTCACTCCGAATTCAGAGCCCTGACTATGCTTCAACGTGTAAAATCTCCGAGTTCGCACGGAGCTCCCTCCTTTTTTCCAAACGTGCGTGTGAACGACCGAGTTTGTAATTCGGAGACGTGTGAGTAAAACGTTCGTTTCGATGCAAAGCGAGGTCATTCCAAACTCGGAGCGAAGTCGCTCGGAGCAAACTCGGAGCACGTCTGAAGCGCACCAGTCATCACTTGTATGTTCCCATTCATTATTGGAATGAAAAGCAAGAATACTAGCGTGTAGCTATCCCGCATTCCGCTCCGCAAGTGACCATGGTTAGGCCACCCACAGCCGAAGATCTACTACTACGTACCGCCCTTGTAAACCTTCAAAATTTAGTATTACTGTGCCTTGTCCCAGTTGCTACCAACCCCCTGTAAGCCCACAGGCCAAGAAATTGTCCTTCTTCATTGCCACATACTCTGTTACGATGTGACATATTCTTGTACGTGTGTCCAAGTAATAAGACCGCACGTAATATTATTACATATTTGAAACCTCATCTTTACCAGTTTACCCAACCCCTATACCATTCATTCTGTGCAGAAACCTGCCCCTGGCCATCGGCATCTCCATGGTGTTGGTGACGGTGGTGTACGTGCTGACCAACATCGGCTTCTACACCGGCATTTCGCCAGAGGAAATGCTCGAGTCACCGGCGGTGGCGGTGATGTTCAGCGATCGCTTCTACGGCGTCATGTCCTGGATCATGCCGGTTTTCGTCGGGATGAGCTGTTTTGGAACGGTTAACGGCGTACTGCTCACGTCTTCCAGGTTAATAATAGTTTAGGATGGGATGTAGCGTTAACCCTTCGCCGCTTTGTTGGTGGAATATGAAGACTTAACCCTTTCCCTCTTTGCTTCCAGGTTGGTTGGGGGGATGGGGTGGTGGATAGGGTTAACCCTTCGCCACAATTTGCTTCCTGAAGTCGTTGCAGCGCTTATCTCGATTTGTAGTCAAAGTTCTGCGACGACTTCAAGCAAAGTGGCGCAGGGTTAAGTTCACAGTGCAGTATACCGTATGATTCACAGTGCAGTACCTACGTACCATATTTACCTGTGCGGGACTATGCAAAAATTGAGAGGTCCTATATGGGGTTATGCATGGGGGCAAACACAGGTAAATACGGTATTGTGTACGGTATGGTTCGGAAGTTATACGTAGTAAGCATTGCCGAGTTGTTTTGTCGGACCCGTGAAATCTGGCCACCCAAGTGTGGAAAGAAACATCAGGTTGCTGTACATGTATAGATGAATATTATGTGGCAAGTGTAAAAAGCCTATGTTACCGTATTTTAGTAACCAGTGGCCCGTTACAGCTTCGCAGTAAAATCCTTTTGCAGATCTGGCAACCCTTTTGCAAATCTGGCAACCCGTTTGCAGATCTGGCAACCCTGTTTTAGATCGTGATTTGTCAACTCAACTTATTATGCATCTGGCAACCACTTTGGGCAGTTGATAAAAAGTTGCATATCTGGCAACCCTATGGCAGATCTGGCAACCGTTTTTCCGCATAGATCTGACAACCATTTTGTGCATGTGGCAGCCATTTTGCGCACAGCATCAGACAAAAGTGGTGCATGTGGCAACTGTATTGCAGGTCTGGCAACCCTTTTGCGCATTTAGGAATCTGGCAACCCTTTTGCAGATCTGGCAACCCTTTAGCGCATCTCGCGTTTTAGTCTCGTGTGCACTTTCGGGCGTGACCATTTGCAAACGCTGGCTTGAAAACCTGCGTCGTTTGGTTTCTGCGACATTTAGTACTGAAATATCGATTATCGATCGATTATTGGTGATCGGCTGATCAGATCAGAAATCGCAGGCTTTTCTGGCGTTCTCGGGGCCATAAGCTCTCGAAAGAGTCCTGAATGGATGCTGTAGCTGCAAAATTGAGTGAGTTATGAGTGAATCTGCGCGCTTTTAGTACTAAAATATCGATTATCGATCGATTATTGGTGATCGGCTGATCAGATCAAAAATCGAAGACCTTCTTGCCACCCTTGGGCATATAAGCTTTCGAATGAGCCATTGGCGAACGCTGTAGCTGCAAAACTGAGCGAGTCTATAGCATTGCACACAGACAGACAGACACACATCAGCCCTATTTGTTAGTAGATGCGCTTTTTTCAGATTATTCTTTGTGGCTGGAAGGGAGAACCATATGCCTTGGTTGTTCAGCATGATAAATCCGCATCTAGGAACGCCTATTCCCGCTGTCTTGTTCACGGTATGTGTAGTTGTACAGATCACACATGTACGTTGCGCGTACGTATGGAAATAGCGTCCAAGCTCGTGAGTTTACTCACCACGTGTGAAGCGCACTAGTGAGGAGTGTGCAAACGCGAAAGCTATGTTGCAAAATCCTGCACCACAACCACCCAAGCAACTGAAGATGGCTTTTTGGGGTGGGTTCGAATTAACCCCGGCTTTTTTCAATGAATAACCCCAAATTTGATTTATTTTCTAGAGTTTCTTGGCAATTCTGTACCTGTTTCTCAGCGACAACATCTACACGCTAATCAACTATGTGCAAATCGTGAATTGGTTGGCCATTGGTGTTGCTACTGCCGGTCTTATATACCTGCGGTACAAGATGCCAGTCAAGGATCATCCTAGACCGCTACAGGTGTGTACCAAGTATGCATACGGGAGCATGTAAAGCTTTGCTTTATAAACTCGCACCGCATCCGTGTCTCATATTATTTGTCAACAAGTTGCAGAACTATTGTCACTCTGTTGAAATCGAATATATGGGATTTGTTGACCCTTTGTTGTCTGAACAAAGTGACAAGGAAGTGACAATTCCCATGTATTCGTTAACAGTTCTGCACCTTGTTGACAAATGTGATTGGTTTTGTGTAAATTCAGGTGAATCTGATATGGCCCATCATTTTCTTGGCCGGTTGCATATTCTTGGTCGTCTTCCCAGTTATCAAAAAGCCAGTGGATACATGTAAGCAAGGATAGTGAATTTATAAATTTTTGATCTAGCCCAGCTGTAGAAAGAAGTGACGAAAGCTACCAAGAAATTATACGTGCAATGTATCTATGGACGAGTTGAGTTGTCGTGAAGTGTGACCGCAAGTAATGTGAAAAAAGGGAGACCTGGCTTTCACGCTCACTGACAACTCAACTCGTGGATAAACGGCTAACACTTCTATAGTTTGGCCAGTAAGAGTTCGCTAATGGCATTCAAGGCGCGTTGCGTAAAATAGATTCACAAATGCGAATTTCTGTCCGTGCTTCGTCTACTCCTATTACGCAGAAATGCACGCAAACTACACAGGACGACTTGAGTACCACGGCGAACTCTCTCTGGCCAGACTGTAGTGGTGTATTGTATTACCTTGTTCACTCAGCTAGGGAGAGTTCGTTTTGGGACTCAAGTCGTCCTGTGTAGCCTACTTCTGCTAAATTGGAGTACACGAAGCACGGACAGAAATCCGATTTTGTGAATCTATTTTTACGCAACGCGAATGCCATAGCGAACTCTACTGTCCAGACTAAACACGAATCGATATTCTGCTTTTTAGTTATCGGCATCGGTATTATGCTGACGGGGATCCCCGTTTATTTGGTCTTCGTGTTCTGGAAGAATAAGCCTCAAGGTTTCATTCAAATGATAGGTAAGTTATGGACCGGTTGCGTTGTCGCGATGGGGTTGGTCGATGACGACCCCGTGGTATTTAGTGAAAGTTCGGATCGGTGCCTGCGGGGTCGTCTACCTTGTTCAATCATCTGGGAGCGGAGAATGAGCGAGCGAAGAAAAGAGTTGACAAAAAATGACGTCGACGACTCCGCTGGCACCGATCCAAACTTTCACTAAATACCACGCGGGTCGTTATTGACCATCCCGATAACGACAACGCAACTGCTCGATAGTAGATCGGAAAATAGGTTTTGTGCTTTCGAAAAATTAGCCTACTTGCTAACCGATGCGGGAATCGAACCAGCCTTTTTTTGGCCTAGCGTCTGCGTTTTCACAAGGTACTTCCACGAACCCCATAGCAGGGTAGCGTGGGGTAAAACCGCCCATGGGGGAATCCGCCCACATAATAGGTTGTCAAGTTATGGCTAGTAAAGGAACAGAGGCAGAAGTGTCCCGAGATACATTTTCGAGAGCCATGTTTTGAAGCGCCATAGGTGGGCGAATTTCCCTCATGGGCGGTTTTACTCCACGCTACTTTATACGAGAAAAGTATTTCTTGCGCATTTTTTGCAGATAACTTCACGCTACGATGCCAAAAGCTGTTGCTGGTTACACCGGGAGCGAAAAAGGAGTTAGAAGACGAGTGATGGATTTGATTTGCTAAGAATTTGCTCCTGCTCGACAAAGACGACATAGTGGACGGAACAGACCGGAGATGACGAAAAAGTGTTTAACGGTAGTCAATTATTGCGGCAGTACGAAGGGTAGTATGGGGCAACACCGCAGATACATGCGGGAAAATCCGGCCACCAATTGACGGTTTTACGTACCCTCCTTTTGTAGCCAAGGTTTGCTATTTGTTATGGCTAGGAACTGAGAAACAGAATGCCTACGTAGAAGTATGTGGGTATAGGCCTATGTGTTTTCTAGGGCCACGGTTTGAAATGGGGGGTAAAACCACCCTGAGGTTGGTGAATGAATTTCCCGACATGTTCGGTTTTTCCCCACGCTACCCCAATTAGTTATTGGTAGACAGACACGTGGTATTTCTGTTGTAGGGCATGAATTGTTGATGTGTGAAAGTTGGGGGTTTGGGGTAATTTGGGCCACTCTCAAGCAAAGCTCGTGCTACGACGATAAAGTCGGATTTAGTGACTCGAATTTTCCCCGTGGTCCGAATTATCCTGCAGGTTCCTATTTGTTTGCTGCTGTAATGCTTTGTCTATAACCCTACACGTCGAATTGTTACGAAAGTCCTTGACCTTTTCAATGCGTGTAGGGTAGCATGGGGTAAACCCGGCCATGGGAAAATCCTGCCACCTAGTAGTTTCAGGACTATCTCAGCACCAATGGACCGATTGAGACACGTATGTCATCAATCGATTCCTCGAACTCTCCTCTTTCAACTGAGCTACATAGTATTTGGTTCATCATTTGATGATTAACAGCAAGTTCACAGGAGCGGGTTTATCGTTACCCCATGGCCGGGTTTGCCCCACAGTACCCTCAAACCTAGGCATAGGGTTATAGGTTTGAGCTTGAGTTGGTTGTTTGTTAACGTTTTTAGTCGATTATTGTCGAAACTTACGAATTGTTTAGGGATAAGTAGTAGGGTAGGTGTATTATGTGCAATTTACTTGCGACAAAACATGTTGGTATTGGCGGCACTTTTTCACCTCCTATTTCTGGGTGTTATTTTATTTGTACATTGCGAATTTAAGCGTAGGTATTTTGAGATTGTGTTCGCATTTGCTTTTTCGTAAATTATTGATTGCCATAGTAACGTGTTGAATTGTTGAAAGATAAAACAGCTAGGGGGTGGGCACTAGGTCTTTTTATTGGTTGCATAGCTTTTTGGGATCGGATTGTATGGTATCAATCGTTCATTCATTATTTGAACCGTTATCCGTCTATTTGTTTTTCTTTGTTGCACATGCTTTTCGTTGTTCGCGATGTTTTGTTTTCTTCTCTGCTCAAGTGAGTGGTGGCTTTATTATCTCTGTATAAACTGCTAGAGGAATGTCTACTATTCGTGCGCTGAACGCTACAGTAAGAAAGATATTTCAAAATATTATTTACTATTATTCCAACTGCTGTTGCTATTCGCATTTTGTTCAAAGTTCAATATCGGCATCTATCTGCACTATTATTGTTGATGAAGTTGCATTATTGGCTCAAAATGCCTAAATGCGTTGCATATCCATCGAACACCAATATTTTCTAATGAATGAGGCAATGCGTATTTTATTTTGTGTCGATTTTCCTGTTGGTAAATGTGGGTTCTTTCTAGTAGACCTGTATGGTTTAGGTTGGAGAAGGTGTCTGTGTCTTCTTTGAGATTTTATGGTACATATTTTCTATCCTTTTCGTGCCATGCTAAGCTGCTCTGGTGTTCCTTTCTTCAGCATTGTGTGCTTGTTGATCATTTCCAAATATTGTTGTTTCTTGTAGATAAATTGTAGATATGGACAAATTTTAAATATGGTAGAATATGGTTATAAAAAATAACGTTTCTTCAGTTAGGAACACTCTTCTCTTTTTTGTTTCTTCATGACCACGGTGCATTGGTGGCTCCAATGCCTTGGCTTGTGGTCCATGAGCGATTGTACCTTGCCAGTTGGACAGAATATCTCCAGCACCTTGTAGCCAGCTGCCATAATTGGCCATCGAACCTTGCCATACATTCTGCAAGAAATTAGTGGCACATTGATGGGTCATCAGGAGGCATATCATGGTTTCGTAGCATGTCATAGGTAGTTTGTGATTGCATAATGGCTTGTTTGTAATTGCATAAAGGGCAAATTATTTTTCCTACAGTACACGGCATCACCTTCCAGCATTCCATGCAAGCACATCTTCACCACTGGGAATACCAACAAAGACTAGGCCATCATCCTTGATTAGACACGAAGTCTTCTGCATCTCTCTCACATCTCCCCACGGATCAAGACGATCCCCGTAGCGACCCAACCCACTGTGTTCCAAACTGGAATATGAGACCACAAAGTCAAAGGTCTGCCTATACTTCTCCCAGTTGTTGGCCATCTTCAATGGATGAATGGTAGCCAGCATTGGAACTGTCGCATTGATAGGGCTGTACTCTGCAGTCAGTAAGCTTTTGGCACCATTCAGAAGGCACAAACTCTCCACCCAAGGAGAAACAGAACCGATTACTAGGCCACGGCCGCCTTGAGGTTGTTGGGGCCTCAGGTATTTCTCCAAGGCTGGTTTCAGACTTCTTTGCACCTCAGAATATGGAAATTTCTCCCACTGATTTGTGGCAGCAAGATAGAGCAAGTTTTGCAGCAGAGCCTGGTTCCATGCAAGTGGTTTCTTGTTGGGCTCATTGAAAATCTCATTCCAATACCACGGCATCATGGGAATGATGCCAGTGAGTGTATAGTTTGATAGAAGTTCCTTTGGAATCTCTTTTGGAGCTTTGTCACCAGGTTTAGCAGTTGAGTTGTTGATTTGTATCCAAGAAGAAAACACCTCTGAACAGTTGGGCTCCTTTTGCCAGATGAGAGGCAAGATGTATTGTTGAGTATACAAAGCTTTTTCGCAAATTTCAAGCCCTAGCTGCTGATAGATTTTATGGTAGAGATCGGAATATGCAACCATGACATGTGGCGGGTATTGGACTATTTTATGAGATTTGGATTTGAGAAGAAACAGCTGCGGTTTTGATGACAAAATGATTATGCACAGTAGTACCAATGTGAAGAGACAAAGTATTAGCAGTGAAGGTTGCACTTGATTCATGATTGACTCAAAGCTTTGCTGGAAAATAAATTGGGCAAACTAAATAAGTCGACATTTTCTAAACCATTTAGCACAGGCAAATTTTTGTTATTTCCTGAATGCTACATATTGATCTTGCTGTGCGAACGAACATTCCACAGAACAGACAGACACGTCTATTATCCATTGCGGCAACCTACATTACTATACATTGGTTCAAACTGCAAGCCATGGCAGGTGAGCAAGCATGGTTTATTGATGAAGCGTTGCGTTTGTCGCTGAAGCTATTACCTGCTATTGAGGGTGAAAATCAGCAAAGCCTGTGATGAGAATAACAAACAGGGCATGCTAAACTGAAACTACCACAGTAAAAACTATGTAGGTACAATATTAGCAAAAAAACTTATTGCAAATCCCGCAATTTCAGCGAGGTTACACCTGGGAAAACCATAATGCGCTCACAATTTTAAAAGGCATTTTGTATAAGCTTGATAATGGTATATGTACTTAGCCACCTCCATCGATCCATCTTCACACAAATTGATCAACGATTCTTTTAGGAAAAAATATGTTCAAGCCAGAACTAGAAGCCAGTGCCAGGAACATTTGTTTTCCCTCTAAGTCCAGAAATTTGCCGTTCCCTTGAAACTTGATGGGTTACACATGCCATTATGCTCAATTGATACAATAACAGATTTTGCATTTTGACGGTCCCTTGAAGGGTTGTTTCCATCCAATCCAATCATTCAAGTGCCTGTGTCCACTGTGCAACTCAATGGTGGCGCCTGCCTTTTGTTTCCAAATCTGACTATTGTATGTGGGCAGGTGCGTTATGTGATGTCGAACAATGGCTTGCTGGTTCAGGAAAGTTGGAAAACAGAAACACTAGCTGTTGCTTCATGCATGGATGACCCTTCAGCCTTCCAGCTTCAATCAAGAGAATAGAGAAGAAAGTTATGTATTGATTATACAAAAAGCCAAACCTACGGTAATTTGACACGGGCAAATTCGGCACAAATCTACAGGAGGTGTTGTTGACGTGTGCGTGCACGTATGTACATGTGCATACTACACGTAACACGTGCATACTACACGTACATACTATTTTACATAGACAACTCCAATTCACAAAGAAGCAGGAATGCAATGTTTGTGCTTTGTGATCATACAAAACAGATTGATATTGTTTGCATTTCCCGTTTCCGTTCGGTAGCTGTATGATGGGCTCGTGTCATGCGGTATTTACTCAGTCGAAGACTTTTCTTTCTTTCCGACCAGTCGGCTCTCTCTTTGCTCTCCTCCAACCTTCCTACCGACCAAGGCATTTCTTCATTTCTGACGTAATTTAAGAGTTGCGCAGTTTTATCCGTCCGTCTTTAGTCACATCCTGATAAAAGCGCGCAATAGTAAAGTACCGTGATACGTACGTACGTATGCTACTGTATGTACCAGTACTAGGTACCGTAGGTACGTACGTACGTATACTGTACGTTGGTTTGGTACTATGTGTATGTATAGTGAGTCAAAACATGAATCTACCTATTACGTAAGTATGTATGTATGTAATGTACATTTTTACACAATGCACATGCTTGAAAAGGAACTAAAGGAAGAATATTACATGCATATGTAGATTTACGACTACAGTAGTAGTACTAGTGATGTTCCAAGTACTTTACTTAGTACTTTTTTCCAGGTACTTTCTCATGTTTTGGACAAAAAGTACTTTTTACTTACTTTTTACCTGCGGCAGCTCAGATCTTTTTACCTGATTTTACTTTTTACTTTTTGTTTTCAGATATTTTACTAAGTACTTTTGCTTTTGTAGGAAAGTACTTTTACTTACTTTACTTTTTACTGCCATGCATAGGTGCAGTAAAAGCTAGTTGGCAGTCGATTTTGTCAAAGTTCGGCGCATATTCTCTGGAAAATCTGTCAAATTTTTCTTCACACTAGCAATCTGCTACCTCATTACGAGTGCCAAAAAAGGCTCCTTTTCGCTAAGCCTTCACCAACGTAACATAAGCTTTCAAAACTGGGCTGAAAATTTACTTTTTACTGAGCACTTTTGATGAACTTTCCTTATTTTGTATGGGTAAACTTTACTTTTTACTTACTTTTTACTTTCACTTTTCAGCAGATTTTACTTTTTACTCGGAGCTGCCCAGATCTGCCACAGTAATTACTTTTTACTTACCTGACCTGGGAGCGGTGCTAGGTAATTACTTTTTACTTACCTAGTACCCCTAAGAGCCGTTGGAACATCACTAAGTAGTACCACTTCCCGTTCAATCAATGGGATAATTATCGCGCTTATGCGTTGAAAAGATTATCATAGAATGAGTTGACGTGCTGAGCTGAGCTCGAGCTACATAGGTGCACGTACTTGCTCTTTTTGCTACCAGATCACAAGTCACCAACATTGCAGCTACCTTTCTTTCTCGTCAACCCACTACGGAGCATACACAGCGACAGCACAGTGTACCATGAGCACAGACTTTCTGCGAAGTCTACTCCTGCTTCTACTAATCTTCGCCGCTATGACACTACTTCTACGTCGCTTCGAAGGATCCGTCACTGCGCGCCTACAATTTCTCACGATCCGAGCTGGTGAAGCATTCTCTTTAAAGGGGGGATCTGGCGTGAAAGTTTGTATGGGGAGGCAAATTTCGAATTTCTCACTTTTGAAAGCACCTACCTAATGTAAAATCGCATCCTCTTTTGATCTATATACCCCCATTCTGGTGTCGATTTCGCCTCTGTGAAGCGGTGCCCCAGTTTGGAAGCTCGAAACAGGCCAAAGTGTTGCGAAATCCCCTTCCTAACTGGGGCGCCGCTTCACAGAGACAAAATCGACCCCAGAATGTGGGGTTAGATCGAAAGAGGATGCAATTTTACGTCTGATAGGCCCGCTCAAAAGTCAAAAATAAATATGAAATTGGCCCTTCCCGTACTAAATTCCCGCCAGATCCCCCCTTCAAAGAACCTCGCCGCCAACTTTCTGCCGCCACCAAGAACGAACAACTCGAGCGACAACGATTCCTCCCTTGAACCGATGCTACTGCCTGCTGCTGAGGTGACGAACAGATATTTGCCGCACCAATATTCGTTCGGCAAGGGAAGAGGTAGAGATTGGGTGACGGTTGTATCGGCCTTTATCGATATCGGTGACCACCCGAAAGGAGGAGGGAGGCGATCGATGGAGGAATATTGGAACTGGATGCATTCATGTGGGGTTCCAAGAAGCAATTTCGTCGGCAAAAGTTTCCCGAGATACATTTTCGATAGCATGTTTTGAATGGGGTAAAAGCGCCACAGGTAGGTGGATTTGCCCCACACTACCCTACTGCCTACTGTATTCTGTTTTACTTGCAAATTCTTATTTACCATTGTACGTATTTACCTGGAAAGAAATATTCCCCTGAAATGATTTCTAATAGTAATTGCAAAAATAATTTTTGGTAATTAGTAGGCCTAATGAAGTGATTTAGTACGTACAGAGGTGCCAGTACATGTATGAGTTGCTTCTTGGAATCCCATCGTATGGAAAAAGATTCTCAGTCCTATCGTCTTTTACACGGACAGCCCTAAATTTCTGGCGACTTTTCGCGACAAAATCGGCCGATACACCAATCGAACGCGCCTGCATCTGATTCGTCGAGAGGATTTCTGGGCTTTCCGCCTTCTTCCCCGAATCTCGAAACTGTTCAGCGATCCCTGGTACCCGAAAATTCCTCCCAACACTATGATTCCCGAGTACGCGGCTGTGATGAGCGCCAAATACAGAGCAGGGTGACATTTTTCCTTTTATTGCAAAAGTGCTAGCTGTACGTATACTGTACAGCTGTGCTGTGCTGCAGGCTTTTGCTGTACCTCTTTAAGTCATTATTTTTTCGCACATAGGCACGCAAAGCTTAGCCGAAAAGCCTAAAACAAAAAAAACCTCAACTCACATGCGAAGGGATGGGCGATAGGGTGGGGTATACGGTCATTCATTAAACCATGGGGTACCTACCTACAATTAGGGTAAAGTGCGTTCATTCTTCCGCTGCTCTCAAGTTATTTTGCGAGTAGTTTCACTTTATGCAGACCTCCCTTACGTGGTCCTACCTCTACGTACAATCGAGAAGGAAAATTTGCCAATGCGCCAGGGAATCGAACCCTGGACCTCTCAAGTTCCAGCCGAGCGCTTTAACCATTTGACTACACACACACCCGGATGACCTCAGTCACACAATTTCTTCTTTTGATCATGACAGCTAGCCGATTTTCCTAAGAGAGGGAGCCTATATTTGGCACCTCTCAATTAAGCAGGGCCGGCCATCAACCCATTGTGGGAAAAAGTTACCCTGCTTTTTTCCACGATTTCCTAGAGAAAACGATCGCCGACAACCCTTTCGAATCGACGAGCTACATGTGGCTGGATCTGGGCCTCTTTCGGGCCTACCCCAGCTCCGGTCCCTGCTTCCACATGACGGCTCCGCCGCAGTTTAACTCGTCCTGCATCGCCGTGAACAAACTGACGCCGATGGGCGCGAACGTGAGCGCCTGGAAAATTATTCACGACAATGCCGTGGCGGTTGGGGGAGGTGTTATTTACGGTGACTGGTCCGTGCTGCTGGACTACGTTCGGCAATTCAGAAGCGCCGTAGAACTGCTGCTTTCGCGCGGGCTTATGAGCACCGATCAGCAAGTGATCTATTCGACCTACGCCGATCAAACGCTGGGATTCACCAAACGAGTGCCTTTGCAACAGTACCAGCAGGGTCAGTATCCGCAGAAATACAACTCTGATCCATGGTTCTATCTCGGGTACATCATGAGGAATGAAAGCTCAAAATGCTAGCTATACATAGGTTAGCTAGGTAGCTGACTGACTAACGAGTAGGACTACATAGGACTTGTGGATAAATGTAGATGTAGAGAGGAATTTATGGCACTGTTATTTTGTTTTGATCGCTGTGATAGGCTTGATCCTTGATCAGATTTTCTACCATGTATGAACAGGCAGGTTGCACTTTTATAGATTATGCTGTCTTGCTTTTTTTCCAGCTTGCTTTGCAAAATTTTCCTACACCTTTGTTGCTGTACGTACGTGCAGTACATAGTACGTACCTACATAATTGGCGACGAAAATGTGCATGATAATGAAAATTGTACGTACGTACATACCCTTACTTGGTTCGTTTATGTACGTACAACAGTTACAGTGGGCTTAGGCTTAGGCTTAGGCTTAGGCTTAGCCCAATAACAGAAATGGCCGCGCGAGAAACTAATTCCAAACACCCGTCTTCCGGCGGTAGAAGTGAAGCCGGAATGCCACTTCTACCGCCGGACTCCGGCGGGTAGAAGTGAGAATTTTCCGGCGGAAATTAGCCGGAACAAAATTTGCGACTATGGGATTTTCGTAGTCCAACCAGGGGGTTGTAATCGAGTCTGTTAAAAATTGTCGCGCAAATAGTTTTCCGGTGCATGTATTTTGTATGGGTGGTTTGCAACCGGAGTACTCCAAATCACAAATTTTATTCCGGGATGAGGCAAAAAAGCACCGGACTGCTTCCATGGGTACTAATAATCGCACCGGAATTTGTACTGGTAGCATGGCTAGGTAATGTGCATTGTGCACTGGAGTAGTTACTTTCACCAAATGTACGCTGGATTGCGAGATTCGTCAGTGGAACTGTCAAAGGAGTAAGTTTCAGCATGACGAAGTTGTACTAGAAATCCGGATAGCCCAGGACCTATGTAGCTAAAACCTAAAACCAACTTTACTGGTACTAGTATCTAGCACATGAATACTTACGTACATCTGCAATGGACCAACAGTCCTGGAATTACTCTGCGGTTTTACTGCTAACCTTTAGAGGGCAAAAGGGGTCCTGTTCCTTGCACCAGGCAGTACGCAGTGCTGTTTGGAATTACTCCGGAGCTTTGCATTAGCAAAGCTTCCTTTCTAAATTTGGAATTACTCCTGATCCTGAGCTTTACTGTACTCAAAAGTTCAACACTTGTGCACCCACCATAAAATTTGAAAAAATAAAAAAATAATATGCCTGTCAGGGATTCGAAAACCAGCCACAAGAGTGCTAGCCTGGATTTCTACCACTGAGCTACCACTCCAGACAACAACTTTATACTAAACTAGCCATTATATTTATGCGCCCTAGAGTGAAACGTGGGAACAATTCCTGTTGTTAGCATGCTGCTGCTGAAACCAGTCCGGTGCAAATCACTACTCCGAGTGTTTATGCAATGGAGTTTGCAAATTCTACCAGAACGCGCAAATAAAATTCCGGCAGTTTTTGACCACTTTTTTTTCACTTCTACCGCCGGAGTCCGGCGGCTAGAAGTGAGATTTTGCCGGCGGACCCCCCGCCGGAAAATTCTCACTTCTATCTCTGCGGATTTATTCTGGCGGGACGCAATATTGCGTCAATTCCCGGTTTACGGGTTAGGCTTAGGCTTAGGCTTAGGCTTAGGCTTAGGCTTAGGCTTAGGCTTAGGCTTAGGCTTAGGCTTAGGCTTAGGCTTAGGCTTAGGCTTAGGCTTAGGCTTATGCTTAGGCTTAGGCTTAGACTTAGGCTTAGGCCTATGCTTAGGCTTAGGCTTGGGCTTGGGCTTGGTTTAGGCTTAGGCTGGATTAGGCTTAGGCTTACATACGACGTACATATACCTTCCTATGTACAATTGTACAAGCAGTCGAGCTAGGCTTGCTTCACTCCGGCTCTACCAATAATGTAATAGTGAAATCAATGATTCTGCTTGTACGAAATCAGTGAACCAAAAGAAGATTAGCAAAACTAAGCACAACTATAGAATTTGCAGAACACTGCAACAACATCGAATAGAATACTGTACATATTACGTACCAGTACTACTATACGTAGTAGCTTGGTGTACGTAGTCGTGCCCTGCGGGGAAATGCAAGCAAGACCGACTGATACTGGATATCATGAACCCCATCCAAAGCCTCCTGCTGTTCCTTACAGCTGTTTTGCTAATGCTTTGCGCGCTTCTCACAACTCGACCATTTTGGTTCCTTGATCAGAAGCCAAGAAAAGTCGAGTACAATAATGTTCAGCTGGCATGGTACTTCGACACTCCACGAACAAGCTTCTCAAAACCACTGTATTATTCACTGTACGCCGGCGTTTACCAGAAGTTAGGGCTCACAGTTTGTGAACGAGCACTTCATACACAAAATCACATCTTTCCGTTGATGTGGCAAAAGGAGGTGAATTGCGCCCAGGTTTTCGACGATTGGTTTAGAATCAACAATTCTACTGCAAGTGCTAAAGATCGGGCACCATACCAGATGCCCGCGCAGTTTAGGGCTGAGTTCACTCTGTTTGAAAACGTACGACTGCAGAGGTGGTATTTTTCTGAGATTTTTAAAGGGGGAGTCTGGCAATCATTGACATATTACGTAGTATAGGTAGCATGCAGATTACGTAAGGTCATCTATCTTCACTTTGTGCCGGGTGTGTTTGTGTGTGCCTGTGCTTAAGGACCCTTGGTCAGCTTCCGACCCCTTCACAGTCGTATTGCCAGATTCCCCCTTAACGATTTGGACGCACAACCTCGCGAATGGACGCCTGAAGCTGTGCAAAAATGGCTGCTGCTTGCAAAGCAGGAAAACTGGCGCAAGTTTCCCTACTTCGACGCAAAGGCAGCGAGGACTTTGCATCGCGCTTTCACAACCTTCCGTCCATTGGGCGAGGGTCTAGTGATTGGATCTGTGCAGCCTTGGGTGGAGAGTTTATGTCTACACCATGGCGCCAGTAGAACGCTAACTGCGGAGTATAGAGCTGCTGCAATACGGAGTCAGTTTTGAGTCGTTGGAGGGACCAAAGAAAAAAAAGATGCCTTCCCCATCCTAATGCCAAAGTCATCCTAATACTAATGTCCTAATCCTAGTCATCTTTAGGCCTAAACGCGGACGCTAAAGCCTGAACGCGAGATGTCCAGGGTTCGATTCCCTGGCAAATCCGGCAAATTTTCCTTCTCAACTAGGTAAAGCCGAGGCTTAAACTGCAAGCTTTGCCTAAGCCAATGCCTAATCAAGCCTGAATCCTCGCTCAATGGTCACCCCCTTTTTGCTCCGATCCTGACACCGTGTATTGCAGGGGTTCTTTACAACCCTATCCGCATTACAGCGTCAAATGTGGACGCCGTTCATCCGTTGAAGTTGGCGAAAAATTGGCGAAACTACGCTCAGAAATTCGACTTTGTCATCTCCTACTCCAGTTTGGAGCACAGCGGTCTGGGTCGCTACGGAGACCGAATGGATCCGTGGGGAGACGTGAGAGAGATGAAAAAGGCTGCTTGTCTTCTGAAAGAAGCCGGATTGGTATTCGTCGGCGTACCGTGTGGCAAGGATGCGGTTGTGTGGAATGCGGGAAGGTATGAATAGGGTAGGGTAGCGTGGGGTAAAACCGCCCGTGGGGAAATCCGCCCACCTATGGCGCTTTTACGTACCTCCATTCAAAATGGCTCTTGAAATTGTACTTATCTCGGGACACTTGCCTCCGTTTCTTTCTTCCTAGCCATATCTCGACAACCTAGGCCTGATGGGGGTCAAAAGCGCCATAAAGTCGGATTTTTCCATGGGCGGTATCACCCCACGCTACCATACGAAAGGTAGTATGTTGATTTTGAACTTGTCAAACGAAGATTACTAGAAACTACGCCAAAATAGTTTCTACTTTAGGCGATAAGAAATTTGGGAAAGATTGCACTTCCCCAAACCCAAAATTGCAGTTTGGTTGACTCTCCAAAAATTATTTATAAATCACTGAAAACAGCCTGGATTTATTTTTAATTTTTCATAGGATTTATGGACAAATTCGTTGGCCCCTGATGGCAGCAGGATTCCAGGTACTGGACATATTCTGCCCCACTGACAAACTGACAATTTTCACCGTAACCAGATGGAGTAATCAGTGTGTGGTTGTGATGAGAAAAAGAAAGCGTGAAGAATGCTGAAAATTACTTTTTTATCCTGCAAACCGCATAAAATAGTTGAATCCAACTAACTTTTCCAGTCGCGACTAAATATATGATTATTGCTACTACTCTTGTAACAAACTTTTTCGAAAGAAATGTTGGAATGGAAGCGTATTGTTCCTTTTATGAATGAACACAATGTTCGAGTAGAAAGCTATGCTGTACATGCCGGCTTCCAAGCTGCTCAACTGCTTCGAGGCACAGACGAATCGCCGATACGGGTTGTTAACACCGTCGATCAGTTCGTTATAGAATCGGTGGTTAATGTTGTTGCTGCAGGGAGGAGATGGCTGAAACAGATTGTACACATCTTCCATGACGTAGTAGGAGTTGGGCTGCATACAGTCGAATAATCCACGAAAAGTCTGCTGAATATGCTCCGGGGCGTGCGAAGCGTCGTCGATGATCAGCCGGATATCCCTATACGTGTCACACAGCTTGCGCAGCAATTGCGTATCCGCTTGACTGCCTGTAACAAAACGAGCGACATATTTGTTAAACACTTTAATGAACCTTGCTTGAATATTGTTAATTTAAAAAAATTTTTTCGAAGAAAAAGGTTCTGAAAGTAAAGTAGACGAAAAAAGTGTTCATAATGTTATTTAAAGGAAAAAGACTGGATGGTAAGTAGCCAAAATAGGTAAAGTACAAATTATAATTCTGGGACCCGTGCATTATTTTTCTCGAGAACTACGCGACGTAGAGCAAAGCGGTCAAAACTTCCACGGATAACTTTAGCTCGCCTCTCCAATAAAAAAAACCGTTTGATTCTATCTGCTCTCAGTGTCGAGATCTCGCCGATTTCCTTCAGCACTGAAATCGTGTCACCATTTGGCAGACGCTAAACCACGCAAACCACGACACCCCACGACCCTGTACGCCCGATGCGCATTTTCATCGTCTTTATCACATATGCTTATTTCTGCCATTTTGATTTTTCGGGCGTTTGCGAGGTTTAGAATTGCCCAATGGTCCACGCCCAATTTGCCGATTTTAGTACTGAAGGAAATCGGCGAGATCTCGACACTGAGAGCAGATAGAATCAAACGGTTTTTTTTATTGGAGAGGCGAGCTAAAGTTATCCGTGGAAGTTTTGACCGCTTTGCTCTACGTCGCGTAGTTCTCGAGATAAATAATGCATGGGTCCCAGAATTATAATTTGTACTATAGTAACTAATTAGCGCTAGGGTGTATGTACATTACTGGTGCGCAGGTAAAAATTTGGGTAACTTTACCCGAGTTACCCGGCCCATTTTGGACCAGGTAAATTAACCTAACTTTACCCAGAAATAAAAATTGGCAGGTAAAATTACCCGGCTTTACCTAACCCGACTGGCCGTCGAAGGCTAACTCAGGTAAAATCTGAGAAACTGTGGGTAAGTACTGCCAATACTTACCCGGGTAAAATCTTCCAACTAAACCTAGTACTTACCCGGGTAAATTTAGCCAGGTTAACGAAAGCAGTGGATTTCAACCATACATAGATATTATTCAAAGCTACAAATACTGCTGCATTGGCGACTGTATGTAGTCATTTCCCACTAGTTCCTAGTACAACAGCGTCACTATGAAGATGTGACACTCAACGTTGGAGAACAAAAGCACCTGTTTTATGATGTTTTTGGTCAAGATTTACACAACAGTACTTACCCGGGTAACCTGCTGGAATTTCAGTTTACCTGACCCGGCTGAGCTCTGACCGGGTAGGTTACCTGACTTTACCTGGAAGCCGACTGCACTGGGTAAATTTTACCTAACCTAACCTGATTTTCTGAGAGGCCAAGTAAGCACCAGTAATGTACATATGTACTGCATGTAACTGTACATAACATAGGCTACCATACCAACCTTGATAAACTGTCACTCTCGGATCTCCTGGAAATCTTTCCTGCGGATTCAGATCAACACCGACGATGAAAGCTTTCGGAAAATATTCCTTCCAAGTGCGTATGGACTGGCCACCCCTGGTTCCGAATTCGATCATCGTAAACTGTTCATTACGCAAGCTTGCGGGAAGCTGCCTTGAGTATGCCTCAAAATATTGAGGTTGATAGCTCATTGACACATCGTCTCCATGATATTTCAGGGCTAGCGTTTCGAGTTCTGCAAAATCAAGCATGTTTTTACAGGGAGGATGGTTTACCATTACCTATGTATCAGTCAAAACCGCCTTATCATCTCTCTTGCTGTTGTCAGCATCGATCTTTCCCTGACTGACCTATTGATGCTGATGTTGGCCTTGTTTTCTTCTGACCTTCGGGAACAAGATCCGGACGCCTCTTTGCAACAATAATTTCTGCATCTCTTCTTGTGTTACAGGACGACAATGGCTTGGTTGTGCTGGCTAACAGATGTGCGAAGCAGTCATTTTCACAAAAATTGCGAAGAAACAAGCAAAGGAATAAATTTCGCAAAAGCGAGAGTACATACTAGAGATGTAACAGGGCGACATTTTTCAAAGTGCCGGAGCCGGAACCGGAGCCGGATCCAAGCTCAGAAAATACGTACTGTAGCAAACAACTGTAAGGAAAAATGCGCAGCAATATTGATCATTTGATTGCTGCAATAATGCGATACAAAGGGAAAATATGAGATATATGACTCAAATGCGATTGCCTGAACGCTGCAAAACAGTCTCATTCAAAAGTTTCGCAATAATTTTTGATCAATTTTTATGGGAAGACCTCATTTTTTTCAAGGTGTAAAAGTGTAAAAGAAGCAGAAAAGTGTAAACGATAGACCGCGGATTCGGTACCGGGTCCACCTTCATTATGCCGGAGCCGGATCCAAAAACATGCCGGGATTTACCGGAGCCGGGGCCCCTGTTACATCTCTAGTACATACATCTACGTACATACAGTAGTACGTGCCATAATATTCAATATTATTGAATATTGCATTTAAAACATTTAAAATGTATTGTAATTTCGTACACAAAAGTTTGTGAAAAGGGCTGCGGACATGAAGCTAGAATACCAAACGCAAAAGCCGCCGTGTATTTCAACCAGGGAGAAACGCCATTGTTAGAATTCATAATTTTTATTCCAATTTCGCTTTAATGAGCCTTGGAGGTAATAGTTTCGGTGACCTACACCTATTGTATGTGTATGTTGAATAGCTGCAAGCTTACCTTTCGTGAATTGCGAAGGGGGCGTGATAATTATTTTTACTTGCGCTCGTACCTATACGTACCATACGACAAAGTGTTTCCAGCAGCATAAACGATCGATTTATTGTCAAAAGCAAAAGAATGGGATTACGAGTATAATCGCTTCATGACCTGCAATCATGCATAAACGTTTTAGTGTAGTCTTTGCAGAAGCAGACAAAAGATCTTTATTATCCGTGCATTGCATGCATAGGCCTACATTCCAAAGCACTTGACAAAATCACTGATAGGCTACATAACATGAAAAGAAAGAGGGACCCACCTATGCAAACTTCACTTTGGTTCTCATGGAACAGACCAGCTGGTAACATATAGAGGAGCTAAGAAGTTCGCATTTTCATGTGGCTATCACAGAAAAAAATTTGAACAGAACAAAGCAGTTGACGACAAAAAGAGACGTTATTCAATGACCGTAACTCATGAGGAACAGGAAATGCAAGAATGAGGAAACGAAATCGGTTCGTTCAGAAGACTATGAAACATATTTGAGCTTGACCGTAGTTCACTGGGAATTTTTGGCGGACTACAAAAAACACAACACTCCTTGTTATACCGAACGATAACGGCACCCAATAACCAAAAGCTTGCATAAAATGATTGCGAAAACTGAGAGTATGCAGCGAATCAATCTATTGTAGGCCTATCTACACAGTACACACATTAGCAACAACGCAGCTACTACAATAGGGTACATTCATCTGTATTCCAAAAAGCCAATACAAAATACAGCAGATGTAAGTACTAGTATATAGGCCTAGGCTATGTACAAGAACTGCGAAAACAGCATGAGACCACACCAAATCCAAACAAACACCCATTTGCATTCATCACATTGTAAAAGCAAACGTCTGTCTTCTCATTTTCGGCAATGCAATACCGAATAAAATCTGCAGAAAGTAGTACCACAAGCAAGTAGCCTATTGTACATACATACTTTTCTATACAAAAGCACTCAATAACTGTCATCATCAACCCATTCCCATATCGGCCCAATAATTTATCCCATCTCCTCCGCCCCCCCCCCCCCCCCCCCTACCTATTGCCTACCATAAAGGTCTTACCACCGAGGAATACCTGCAGTTGTACATACAGCAATCCCTGTTGACCTTGGCGGGAACACAACGCCCTATGGTAGGTGTTAACCGCCCATCCGCTTCCCTCCAACCTCATCATCTCTCCCCGTCCACCAAGGAGCGCCTTAACACCACCACATCCTCACCCCCTTCCGCCAACTTTTCTCCTCCTTGCGTAGTAGACGACACCTGTCTTAACACGCCCCCGCTGCCGCCGTTATTATTCTCCCCTGCGCTCTCCTGCCTCTGTCGTCCGGCTCGCCTCGTCGCTTTCTCCGACTCCCTTCCTCCCTCCTCCTGCTCCAGCTCGTCGTCAGACTGACCTTCCGTTTCCTCGTGTACAAACGTGATATCTCTCGGGAGGGTGGCTCTTCTCTCCGAAGGCGTGGGTTTAACAGGGACGGTTGGCGCCTGTTGTTCGGGGGGTTTCTGCACCTTCTGATGACTCACCGTGCTCTCGTGGGGTAGACGCATCGGGGGCGCTCGAAAGCTGTAGAACAGGGGGTAGTAGAGCAGATTGCAGCAGGTACTCGCATAGACGTCTGCGTAACGTTCCACCTTTAAAAACAGGAAACAACTGGGCACTCTACTCCAAATCGTGATTCCAGACGAGTCGAATGGGTATGTAGACGTCTGTTTTAGCGGATCTACACAGCGGTCCACACCTCTGTACAAACTATGGCGAAAGCGTAGACACCTACTAAAAAAGTGGACCATAATTTGGTACCACTTATTTAGAAGGTGTCCACGAAAGCGTCGTACTTTGTACATGGAGGTCCATCACAATACAGACGTCTGCAAACCCATTCACCCATTCGGCTCGTCTGGAATCATGATCCATGGTAGAGTAGAATACACAACAGTACAGTACAGTACCAAGAATACATAACCCTATGTCTGTGTACTGTGGAGAAGAATGGTTGATGCACGTAATGTAGACGAAATAAGAAATAATCGGGACAAGGGACAGTACAGTACCAAAAATACATAACCCCTGCAGTATAGAGAAGAATGGCTGAACTGTAGTGAAAAAAATTGAAGCAATTCATTGGCGTGAAACAAGCGCATCCGTTCTATTGCTTTTCCATTATGCTTCTAGAAAATCATCACCAACTTTTTGGGTTTCGCCATTCTTCCCCTCTGCCGCATACATATTATATATTCTTGCTACAACGATAGCATTATATATTCTTGCTACATTTGCCCGTACCTGACTGGCAAAAAAGGTGAGTCGAGATCCACTGCGGAACAAAGAGCCCAGGATACAGTAGGACTGGTCGATTTCATGAGTCAATTCCTGCAATGATAAAGAAAGGGTACTATGGGGTAGATCCTGCCACCATTTCTGAAGGCCCAAAACAGTTATTTATACGGGGTAACCGGGTGTACTCCACCAATAAATGCGGCCTGGTTTACCCCATGATACACTACTACTGGTCAGTCGTACTACACATTCTACTGTGTTGTACTGTACATGCAAAAGTCAACATGCAAGTAGGTAAAAGAGTGTGGTGTAAAAAAAAACAGGCCAATGATCAACGAAATACCCACTCATACCCGAATAGCCTCGCTGAACTTGGAGGTATCTGGCTTGACGCCTGATTTGATGTCCATGTCTCTGCAAAGGAAAGACAGAACAATACACCTACCTCACGCCAAAGCATTGAACTAATTCACAAACGCAACACAGTACGACGCATACGAACCAATTCAGTTGGTAGTGTGGGGTAAACGCGGACGTATTGTTGGATACATAGCAGTACATAATCCCATCCATCATGAACATCTCATACCTCATCATGAGCACTAATCTCACTCCATCAATTTAAAAAAGCGTACGTACGTGCGTGCGTGCGTGCGTGAAGGTTTCCCCAAGCTAGGTGTCCGAGTTTACCCTCGTGTCCAGGTTTACCCCACAATACCCTACTTTATGAATCTCCTCTACTACGTACATACGCGCTAAAGTACTTGTAGCTATTCGCCAGCTGTATCTCCATCGCATCCAACCGCTGAAAGAGGTGCGTCTTCTCGGTCCACACGCGCAGCTCGTGATAGAGTTCGGGCACGACGAGAAAGGTGCGCCAACCCCTCGCCTTTTTCGACCGCAGAACGTCGCCGAATATGTGATCGCCCACGTACAGCACGTCTTTGCCTCGGGCGCCCATCATCTGAGTGAACACTTCGCACGAACCTGAAACAGATAGGGTAGTGTGGGCGTGGGGGTAAACCTGGTCATGGGGTACTGGGGGTTATACACTGGGGATATACACTGTACAATGGGGATATACACCCAAAAATACGGTAAGCCACCTTGCGTACGTACGGCAATAGCGTCCGAGGTCAGTAGTGTACGTAAACTAGTTCTCGGTATGTAAGGTGAGTTTCGCCATTCGTCCTTGGACCGGTACGTGGTCGTGTGCCTAAGCCAAGTCCGCAGCTGTGTCCGAGGCTAGCGGGTTCGATTCCCGTTCGGTCTATTTCTCTCCTCCCTTTTCAGGGCCCGGCGCTATCGCCATACGGAACGCGGCACCCCATAGTTGGGGTATGTTTGGGGCATTATTCAATTTCTTAAAATCTGGGGGTCTGCGTGGGGTTATGTGAGGGGGTGGGTGGGGGTGTGCTAAAACACACGACCCCCAACTGACCCCAGGCCGACGTCTGACTACCCCACAGCACCCCTTTCTTTCTTTCTTTACCTCCCGAGTAGACCTGATCCCGGCGGAGTTCGCCCGAGTGGGAGCCGATCTTGAGTGCGCCGGTGTGCGGGTCCACCTGGCGGAAGGAGGTTCCCTCGCCGAACCACAGCGGCTTCCGCGCGTCCACCACCACGCAGTCGAAATACGAGCGCCACTGCCGCTCCGCAGAGCTCAACAGGTAGTTCATGATCGCCTTGAAAATAAAACAGATATAGGGTACCATGGAGCATTAAGTCGGCCACCTGAGCTCCAGTTCATGATCGCCTTGAAGAAACAATTGCAGCAAAGTATAGTGGATATCGATTATTGGTTTCGTAAAACCCAATAAATTAGAGATATCCAATTAACTGGGACAAATTCCCGCCAGTGATTGCCTCTTTCCTTTACACTGCCATTCTTATCCAAAGCATGAGTTAGGTTGGTATCTAATTATTTAGCCGTATTAGCCTGCTATACACGAGTTCGCTAAGCGCGAGTACTGGGTCCGAGCTGACCGACCCCTCTGACTAACCGTAACTTTCAGTGCAACTTTCGATCGGCGTCGGCGGTACAGTCTACGTCGTTTAGGCAGCTAGAAAAGCGAGCAGATAAATAAACGACGTCGACGTCGATCAAAATTTGCACTGAAAGCCACGGTTATTCAGAGGGGCCAGCTCGCGACCCAGCACTTGCGCTTAGCGCAACTCGCGAATAGTCGGCGCATACATTTGTGTAGTCGTATTCACTGTTAGTCAGCAGGAAGACTTTTCGACCGCCCTGTCGTATTCTGTCCAGCATCAACGCAATCCGATCATCCTTCAGCACGTATTTCTGCAGATTCCCTACCGTCAACTTCTTCATGTCACCCTGCACGTACAAAATACGACGATACCACACTGTTGTACACACTAAACATCCTGTAAAGGCAACACATTCTACATAAGAGCGCATATTCTGTAGTCCGGTCAGAGGGAGTTCACTACGGGACTCAAGTCGTCCTGTGCAGTTTGCATGTACTTATGCAAAAGAAAAGTACACGAAGCACGGACGGAAATCCGCATTTGTGAATCTATTTTACGCAACGCGCCTTGAATGCCATGGCCAACTCTTACTGGCCAAACTATAGTTACATACAAAGCATACATTACTTATGGTCACCCTATCTTACACGCATTACGGCCCATTCACATTTGAAACTTGCGCTGGGCGTACGTTCGGCTTGTCCCTGGCTCAACACGGAACGAATAAGCATGGATGAGATGAACAGCCATGGACGCGCCGAGCGTACGCCGAACGCATTTCCTTCCAATGACATGTGAATGGGCCATTAGGGTTGCAGGAAGTGTCATATGTGAACCTACCCTGAGATGTACGTGATCCACAGCGCTACGCACGTCTTGAAAGATACTCTTGTAGGAGATTTCCACTTCCTCAGATTTCACCCCAGTACCTGATTGATTCCTGGTAAACAAAACAGAACATAAAAGGTTAGGGTCAAAGTAAACAACAAACTAACGTGAGACATCCGTAACAGCCTTTATGGTCCATTCACATAGGAGACATGCGCGGGCGTACGCTCGGCCTGTCCATGCCTCAACACACGCAAAAGCTTACGCCGAAAGCATTTCCTTCCAATGTGAATGAACCAAATATTGACGGGTTGCGCTACAGCGAAAGTACGGCTTGGTGCGGTATGTGTTAAAAATTCCCCTACTCAAACATACTGTACTTTTTGTATCCTGGCAAGCTGTCGAAATAGTTGACCACAACTGCAAGCGTGTAGGTTTCTGGCAGGTTGAACAGTGTATTGAGCACGAAGAAGCGGTCCAGCGCTAGTTGCACAAACTTATTCGGATATAAATCCTCGATTTCAGCCCTGGAAAAAGGCACACCAAAAGAATCACACAAATGAACCTGTTTTTGGGGATGGGTTAAACCAGGACACCTAAGCTTTTCTGAACTTGCCGCCTCAGCAAATGATGAATATACAATAGCTCATTTGAAAAAAGAGAGTTCAAGGAATCGATTGGCAGAATACTTGCCTCAATCGGTCCATTGGTTGCTGAGACATGCAGACCTGAAACTAGGTATCCGGATTTTCCCATATCCGGGTTTACCCCATAGTACCCTACAACTACATACGGTTTAAGAAATCTGAATCCATGCACGCCAACCAGAATATTGCCATACGCGTCAACTTTGAGCAAATTCCCGTAAATTCGGTCGAACCACAGACCTCTGCAAAGAAAGTCTCGTTCACACAAACAAAACCAAGACATAAACGCTAATACACAAGTGATGGTAAATAGCTTTGCTTTTACCGCACAGCGAAGGAATGATCGTATTCGAACTGTTTCAATCCCCAGCCGGATAACCGATAGAGACGAGATGATTGATCACCAATTGGAAGCCCAATGCCTCGTACTCG